>JAMPIV010022426.1:0-204476 GCA_024509875.1 Oreohelix idahoensis | reverse complement strand
CTCTCTGTTAGAGACATTACAGTGCTCCTCACATACTCTCTGTTAGAGACAAAATAGTGTTCCTCACAGACTCTCTGTTAGAGACCAGATAGTGTTCCTCACAGGCTTTCTGTTAGAGACAAGAAAATGTTTCTCACAGACTCTCTGTCAGAGACAAGATCGTGTTCTTCACAAACTCTATGTTAAAGACAAGATAGTGTTTCTCACAGACTCTCTGTTAGACTCAAGACAGTGTTCTTCACAGGCTCTCTATTAGTGACAATATATTGTTTCTCACAGACACTCTGTCAGTTATAACTGCACTCAGAAACAAAGAAACAAATAGAGCTGCTGACAGAAGCACTAATGGAAACCGTAATCATTTCTATCATCAATCACTTCTGCTCCATAGGGAACTTGGGACTACCTCTGCTGTTAGTTCTCTGTAAGAACCTCGCAATAAAGCAGTCGCCAGCACTGGCAGTGGTGGTTCATGAAATCATCATTCTACATGCTGAGTTTGCCAGCCTCAAATTACATGGACATCCACTAGCAATTTTCACATATTACTTTTTACATGTCAATATATTCATTTTAGTTCACATGTTAATAATGCAAAATATAGAATTTAAAATGTACAACTTACGCCAATCATTAGGCTCACAGACTTCCGGCTGAGAGAAATAGTTTAAGGCAGCTTGACGATGCCTCTTACACGTGGTCTGGGGTGTTGTTATTTTAGCAATAAGTTCTAAATTTGATTTTGTGTTACAGTTTCATCAGAGTCCGATTTTGCGTGTTCAAATTGTAGTATTCTTTTCGGGGCTCTATGTGCTCAAGATGCTCAAACAAGGTTTGGTCTGGTAAAAAAAATCTGCTGCTATTCTTAATTCTTGCAAGGTTTGGTTGTCTTGGCGCGAGGTGAATTGTCATAGTGTTCTAAACTGACTAAATGGTTAGGTTAAATTACACTTCGATCCCCCCCCCCTCCCCCCTCCTGAGAAGGCAGATAGAGTAGCCAACTAAGAAAAAACAAAAATCAAACTAAAGTCGGAGCAACACATTGGAAGATAAAATTAATAATACGTAATACGTTGAAAGAAAATGACAGAAGGATCGTCAGAGTATGATACTTACATACTTAGTCGTTCCCCTTCTATCTTGAGGTGTAAAGGTTTGGAAGAGAGAGTCCCAGACGTATCCTATCGGATGTCTTCCTTCTGGCCTGGGTCCATTCTAGTCCTCGGTCCTTCAAAGATTGTCTAATAATGTCCTCCCAGCGGACTCTGTGTCGTCCTGGGGATCTGGTTTCCTGGCTCTTCGTTTCCCATGCTTGTTGTGGTAGACAATCTTCTCCCATTCTGCAGACATGACATCATTACAGGTTATAATAGCAGATAGATGCGTGTTGATACAAATAATCCATATTGCAGACGACATCATAAACAGCAAATCATCAAAGTAGATAATAACAAATATGTGCACATTGATACAGATAATCCATATTGCAGTCGACGTCTTAAACAGCAAATCATCAAAGGTGATAATAGCAAATATGTACACGCTGATAACAATAATCCACATTGAATTTGACTGCACTCACTGACCGCCGTCATCTCAATGACGGTGGAATCTCTAATGCAACGAGTTCTTATATTCCTTGTTTCTTATTAAGGCTTTGAATAATATCAAATGTCTTCCATGAAGGTAGAATGTGTTATCCTTCATACCAAAAAAACCCTGGACACACTAGCGGCACGCCATAACCGATCGTGCCGAAGCCCTGTCAGATACTCAATGATCGAGAATATTTTTTCCATCGCTTCGACTCAGTACCTTTTCACTCAAGCGCGAACTAAAAGCTTGACATGTGAGATCAGCTCACGTGTTCGTCTCAGCTCACCTATTTGTCCCCCCAACTTCGTTATTCAATCATCGTGTCTATTTGAACTCTTTCTTTAAAAATAAAACATACCCAGTTGAGATATTATGTTCAAAATATAGTGCACAAAGGCAAGCAAATAATTAACCTTCTCATAACTTTATATGTGCTCACAAGCGTGTCTATAAAAAAATTAGACCCGCACGTGAAAATCCCAAACATTTAACTCCCATGCAAAAATATGACTTAACACTTAGATACCTCATTTCTGAGGTTTGGATGTGGCTTTTTGTTGATTGTAGTCATTGTCCATGACTAGCATCCATATGTCAAGACTGGGACATAGGGGGAGCGGTACACAGCCATCTCCGTTTTCTTACCAACCTCTCTCTTGCTGAGAAATCCTCGATTTATGGCCTGAAAAGTCTCGCAGCTGCTGCTTTTTGAGTGGCCAACTCTTTTTTGATGCCTCCCTTTCGGTCTATAATAGCTCCGAGGTATTTAAAGTCGTCGACCTGTTCCAGGACCTATTCCCCCAGCTTAATCTGATGTCTTCTTTCTTCTCGGTATATCACCATGGAGTTTGTTGTACAGCTGCTTATGACCATTCCTCTCTTCTCCAGCTCTTCCTTCCAGACTTGCAGGTTGGATTGGAGATGTGCCTCTGATTTAGCAATCAGGGCAACATCATCAGCAAATGTCATCTCTGAAATACAGACCTGTCTCATCTTTCAGTATGCGAGGCAGTACTGTGGTTTTATTTTTCAACAGGTCCATTCTTTTCCTATCTGTAATGTTGTCCTGTACTACTTGAGTTTAGTCTTCTTATCTTGGTAATTAATTGCTTTTTTTCAGGAGGTATGACGGTAGGGTTTAATTTTAGGATTTGTACCAGTCTTCCTTTCTATAAAGTAAATGCGATCACTTAAGGTTTCGGTGTAAAATATTTGCGGCAACTTTTATTGTAGTAAGAGCGTGAGTATTATTTGGGCTGGGTTAAAATTGTCCGACTTTTAATAACCCTACCCGGTAAATTGATGGGTGGATGGTGAACGTCTACCCAGTACGTAAAAACCGGGCGCGCCAATGAATCAAAGTTTAATTTGCTCACGCTAACGGAAAAAAACATGAGGTAATGTGACGTAAGAAAAACGCGCGTGGTAGCAGTAATAACATGCGTCACTTGTAGCTAGACTAGCGTTATTATTGGCGGACTTCAATAGTAATGAAATTCCGGCAATATTATTGGTTCCCGTGAGACGCCAAGCTATGATTCATGGCGTGGGGCTAAGCGGGGGTTTTTGATAATAAATAACAGGGTTTTATCTTTAGCGGGGCCTTTGTCTCCAGAAATTACAGCAGTGAAAACTACGCCTATCAATTGCTCCAACGAGATATTTGGTATCTGGGTATGTCCATAGTTAATTTAGCGTAGTACTTACATTCGGTATAATAGAATTGTTGCCCGGTTTTATTAAGTCTTCTGGGAGCTTAATTTAATTACTATCTTAGAGAAAGTGTAGAAATGTAAGAGGTGCATTTAATTTTTCTAGGATAAGCTGGTTTTATATTTAGTGGAAGTAGCCGGTAAAAATCACAAGGCGATTATGATAAGGTGCAGTGTAGATCACAACGGGCTGATCACATTTTGCCAGTCACTTCGATTACGGAAACAACAGTAAATGGGTTGATTTGCCGTTGCCCTAAAGACGCCACTAGGCGTGATGGGAAACAATGGCAAAGAAAACCTATCTGCTGTTGTCCTAAGACGCCACTAGGCGTAATGGCTACTGACTGCTTTGACGGTCGGTGGCTAAGGACGGAAGAAGAAGAAGAAGAAGAAGAAGAAGCAGTGTAGATACACGGTAGTAGTCGTGTGTTTTATTTGATTGGGGAGTTTATTTAATTGAGTATTGCTATGTTATGTAGGCAGAAGACAGTAGTCTAAGTAATATTACTGACATGGGAATTTATAATTCCTCATATTTTGTTTATGATGACTGGCAGTGAAAATACGCTAACGTATTTTGTACTTTAATTAATTTTATAAGGTTAAGTCCTTAAGCTATATCAATAATGTAATTTTGAGGTCCCATGTTTGTAACCTCGAGGTGATTAATGATGATTGGTAGCGTGTGTACGTAAGCGTAAGTTGTGTACGTTGCAACCGGGCTATTTGAGAAATGTAATGGGATTTCATTATTCATAGAGGGTATGTATTTTATTTTGTGTTAAATTGATGAGATACCTCTTAGAAAGGGGTATTTTATTTTGCGCTTTGTCCCGGGTCAGTGTAGAAAGTAAACCTTAGTATTTTAGTACAGTAGTTTCCCTCAGTGTATGTAATGTTGTGACGGTTGACGGGCCAGAGATCTAGGTCAGCCTGTGTTGGACGTCTGGGTTTACATAACAGACATTGTTAAGAGGAGGGGAAGTGGAAGGTAGTTTTGACCTTTAGATAGAAATGTCGAATATCGCTGGGCATAATGAAGGAGGGGGAAGAAGGGAGTTGTATTTATTTAAGGGAGTTAGATGTTAGAGATGAGTCTAATTTGACATGTGGTATATCTGTTGTATTATTTGTTCCACAGCAGTCAGTTTCGCGGCAAATTGGGAGTGTGTAACCTGCCTTCCAATTTTCAACGAAAAGTTGTCGTTTCAGGAGCCGATAGCTCGAGATATCAACAGAGGTGAAGAGCACTGGTAACGCGGTGGTTACCGCCGCCAAGTACACGTCTGCACCAGTAAAAATAAGCAGTTCAATTGCAGTGAAGCATCTTTCAGCGTGAACGGATTTCTTAAAATCCTGAGCTCTAAGCTCATTTACACACATGGAAACAAACGCGCGTGGCCTGGTGTTGTCGTTTAAATTTGGTCATAATAAAACCGACGGCCCTAACCCAATGAGGGGTAAACGGGCAAGTGAATTCAGTTTTCCGTCAACAGTGAAGCCTCTACATACGAAGTCATGTACTTAGTCATTATTTCAGAAGTCGTCAACATTAGGAATTTGGGGGTGGGGGGCGGGGGAGAGAAAGGGTCAACATTCCTTTCCCGAACACAAACGAGAGGAGGTGCATAACAGAGACGCCACTTCAGCAGAAGACAGCAGGCTCAGAGTAGACACTGAGCAGAAACAGAGGGGAGAGTGAGGTGTTAGAGTCAGATAGAAAGTTGTGTTAGGACAGGATCTTCTTCTTCTTCTTCCTCGTTCGTCCTGAAAAGGACGGTGGTTGCATTGTGTCTGTTTACGCCTGTGGTGGATTTGATGTTATGAATTTGTTGTTAGGTATTAATATGTTAATAAATGAGATTAGCTATGAAGGTAACTGAATTTACCCAATAGTATTGTGAACTTTACAGGTTACCTTTCAGCTACCACCTTTTTTTATCTCATTCAAAATGTATTTATATTATTATTATTAAATGACTTCGTGTTGTGTCTAGGGTTATGAATGTAGAGTGTAAGGTACAAAAATCAACAAACATACAAACAAATAGTTTATTATTCACAACAGCACACAGTACTACCACAATAACATACAAACGACACTCTAAAAGGCTATCTTATTTAAGACTGTGCTTGAATTTTGTGTAAAGATAATTTTTTACAATTTTATTATCCTGATTTAAATTTATTTGGAATCAGGATTGACAATTTAAAAGTGAAATCAAAATAATCATTTACATCAGTCAAATAGCACAATAGATCCTCTGTTCATGCATAAAATATTTTTCTACTATACGTCTGTAGTGTTCTCCTAATTTAAGGTTATACTGGTCGTACCACTAGTTTGTTGTTGTGAATCATGTCCTTTTAGAAATGTTTGTTTCTATTTTGTCACTTGTGGAGCTATTAAATATTTGTCCCAGTTTTATTCACTGTCATTAGATAGTTCTTTTAAAGTTCTGTTAATCAACATGGTGGATCAATCTTTAGGCTTTGCCTCATGTTCGCTATAGACCCACTCATGTCCAGACATATATTATTATTCACATTCAATTTTTATATAAAATACATGTTAATAAATGTAAATCTTACCACAATTTTCAATGAAATATACACAGAGACGATGACTGACACAGTTTTGATCTGTTTTATTGCCCAGGCTGCTTAGAACTTGTATTTTAAAGCACAGCCTGTTCTCATCTATCACTGTTGACAATTTTCTGGAAATGGCGTCCCCCTAACGCTTATTCTGACAATATCGATTCAGTTAGCCAATCTCTATTAATTTTACAGTGTAAACAGTCTTTTCAAAAAATATCATTCAAACTTTTCCTACGTTACTAGGTTATTTATGTTTATTCAAAGGTCAGCCAATAATATTTTGTCTCACTTCAAATGTCACCCAATCAGATTCACTGTACCATCCTAGCCTATCTGTCACCTACTTTTTCCCCCAAAAATGCGATCCAATCTAAGCAGATATGACTTGACCTGACAGTATCTCTGATCTCTATGTATGGTTTTATCAATATTTAATTAGTTAAGGGAACATTTATATAACTAATAACATATTCTGTAGATCTATTCCGTCTTTACCACTGTCGGTTTGATCTTCGGGAGTCTGCTTGCTTTTGTTCTCGATCTATAGTTTTAGTTTTATTTCTTTGACTTCCGCGGTCAGCTGATGCAGCTGTCTTCTATCTGTTGTTCGCTGTCTGTTCCCGACATCCGCAGCCACTCTGTGTTGTGCATCTCTGAAGGGGATGTTTTTGGATACCGCTTCCTTCAGTATGCTCTTAGTTTCCTGGAACACAGGGCAGCCTCGGTACCTTGCCCCATGGTGTCTGAGACAGTTTGCACACGGTGCGGTTTGTGTTAATCGCTTTGTAATTGTGGTCCTCCTTCGCCCTGGGGCAGTCGCCATATTGGTGGCTTCCTGCGCAATATTGAAAGACTGCATTTCTCCTGCATGTTTTCTTGGTGGGAAAATTGTTGGCAGTTAGAGCACTGCATTACCGGAGAGACATAGGCTTCTGTTCTTTTTGATGTATCTTTGAGCGTCAGTCTTTCAGGTCTTGTCACTCCTTCAATAGTTACTACCACCAGATTGGTATCTTTTTTTATTCCATGTCTTTTTAACCTTTCGACTTGTATGATTGGAGCATTTGCGTTTTATATTTATAGACAACTTTGGACTTCGTTTGCGGACCATCTGGTATCTACTCCACTTAGTACCAGCTTCTTTGTTGTCTTGCTGGTCTCCATCACTAGTTTTATCTGGTGAGGCAGCATGAATTTTTTTGGTCCGGCCTCCAGTTCTGTCATCAGCGAAATTGATTTATCTGTGCTGTTGAGCGAAAGCACGACTCCCTTTTCGTGCCTCCGTACCTTAGAGATGCCTCTCCTGCCTGTTATTGCCTCTAGGATACTGATTACTTTGTCATCTGGTAGGTCCCTGAGTTAGGCCTCACTTCCTGACGTCTGGATGATCTTTACGATCCTCTCCTGCATCGTATCTGTGTTGTTTGTCTTGTTAGTATTTGGTCTTTGATCCCTTCTACAGGCATGGTTCGAATCTTGTTCGTGTTCTTTGTTATAAGGTGCCATCTCTTGTGTCTGAGCTTTTGAATTGTTAGCTGTTGTTTCGTCCAGACTAGGTCTGGTCGCTTGCTTCTCAGTGGTTTCGATGGCTAACACGTCTTGGGCTACTTCTACTATCGCTTCTTGTAGAGAGAGCCTGATGAACTCGTCTCCGTCTTGAATTCTGCGTAGTACATCAATAATGGTCTCTGCGATATCTTCTGTGTTTTCCTCTTGTGCCTGTCTGTGCTGAAGAGCTGTCTCTTCCACATCCTTCATAGTGCTTGCAGGTGGGTCGGCTGTTCTTTCCGGGTGGCTGTTTTGGATTTTGTTGTTCTTATGGTTGTTCAGAGTTGATGAGCTGGTGTATACCTTCCTCTTCTTGGCTCTTGGTTTATTTCGCACCATTTTTACTATATTGCAATCGCTGCGTACGTCCTGAACAGGACGTTGGTTTTAGTATATTGCTTCAGAAGTCGGAGCGAAAAAGTTGGATCTCACTCTTATACTCAAGGGCCTTTTCACTCAGCTGTCCGAGTTTGAAAATTAGGTCTTGAGTACTTCGGTTTACTCGGAATCCGCACTGGACCTCACCCATTTGTGGCTCAGCCAGGCGTCGGAGTCTCTGCTCAAGGATTCTAGAGTAGATTTTACCAGGGAAACTGAGAAGAGTTATGCCTCTATGGTTTCCAGTTTGTCGATTGTCACCCTTTTTGAAAACTGGTGTTATGATTGCAATTTCCCAATCTTTTGGTATGGTCTTGTTGCACCACGCTGCCTATAGGACGCCTTACGAGTAATATGTCGCCTGATGTTCTCATGTGCTTAACCATTTCTGGTGTTATACCATCATGCCCTGCTGCTTTGCCGATCTTGATTTTCTCCAGTGCTGCCTTCAGTTCTTCCAATTTTATGTCATCTTCACCATCATTGGTTTTCTCTTATGTGCTAGTGGTTATCATTTCTGGTGCTTGACTTTGCTCATAATCCAGGAGTTCTGAGAAATATTTTTTCCATCTTTCCATTGCTTCCTTCGGGGCAGTAAGCAATTTTCTTTGCTTGTTCTTTATAAATTTGAGAGTGCATTGTTTTTCCTACCTCATGTTCTTTAGGGTTATAGAACAATTTCTGGTTTTCTTGTGCATCTTTTTCTAGCTTTTCTCCAAACTCTTCCCAGGACTTCTGTTTTGCCGCTAGCGTCTTGCTCTTTGCTTCTGTTTTGAGTATCACTTATTCTCTATATTTCTCTATTTGTCCAGCTGTGTTTTTAGCTCCCAAGTATTGTTTTCATGTCATTATTTTCTCTCTTATTTTAACTTTGACTTCCTGTGTCCACCAAGGTGTCCTCTTTCTCTTGTTCCCAAGTCGGACTTCACCACATGCTTCTACCGCAGCTGTCTTTATGATGTCCTTGAATTAAGCCACAGGGTTTCCAAGTCATCAAGTTGTTTTTCTGTGTTTCTCACCGCTGTAGCAATAAGCTCCTGATATCTGGTCTTAATTTCACTGTGGTAAAAGTCAAAACCCACACCTTCAGCAATACATGTAAATTATAACCCGGAAAAAATACCAAAAAGGCGACCAAAATGCTTACCCGCGAGGTATTTACCAACATTAGAATTGAGGTCTGGTGAAATTACAAAATAGATGTACACTCGAACCCAATATATATATCATGTAGTACAAATCTGTATAGAATTATTTACACACATGTCCACATGAAACATTTTGCTCAAATAAAGTATACATTCGCTCGTACTTCTCTCTCACAACTATTAAAAGTAAAGGTAAAGGAACCCTTACTTGGCGTTAACTATTGTTAGCGGACTTTAAAATTGGTAGCTCGTGCTTAATAAAAATTTTTCCGAATCGAACCATCCACTGGTCACACAACAATTAAAATTTAGAACTCCCGGTCACACAGCAATTACTTTGCTTTAAGAAATATATAAAGATAAAATAACATAACACTGGATGTCGGGTCTATATGATTAATCTAGAAAAAACGCACGAAATTAACAAAGTAAATGCTACTGTTATAAGCTCTCAACTGTATAACATTTTGTGCTAGGCAGTAAGAAATCCTCTAGAAACAAATGGTAAAGAGTGATAGGGTTTAAATAGTCAGAAAAGGCTGCAGGTATTCCGTGGCGTTTCTTCCAGCCCGCTAGAGATGAAACAAAACAGACGTAAGACCCTGGAAGCGATTTCCATGACGCTTTAAGAAACGGAGGAAAGCGACGTAAAATTGGCACGCTTTTCCGTTCTACTCACGTCATGAGATGAAAAACCGAGGACGACATAAAATAAAATTCAGAAAATTTTTGCCCGTGCAGGGAAGTGTCATGAGTGGTATGTCCTTAGTCGCCCCTTGTATTTCCACTGTTTCGGTGGTATACTGATCTGGGTTTACTAGGTTAGACCTCACGACTGAATCTAAATCCAAATATGTATCATATAGGCACCTTATGGTGACCGCGTTACAAACAACATCCTCACAAACTGGGGGATGATAAGGTTCCTGCTGTCCAGTAGGTTTAACCTTTAATCTCTGGTTCCCCAATTTCATTGCAGCAATGTTAGAAGGTTTCCTTTTACAAACTTCGGTGTTATGGTTGTCCTTCTTACATCATTTACATCACCTCTTTCCTTGGTTAAAAGGTTTTCTTTCATTATATTTTTGGTCATTGAACTGTGAGTTTCTATCACGATAATCATTTCGTGGCCTATCAAAGTTTGTCTTACCTTTTTTTACCTTGTTCTCTGGTATCAAATTTATTAGAGTGCTGTGTGGCCTTAAAATTCTCTATATGTTTCTTTTTAGTGCCAGCTACCTCTGCCTGGGCTTCTTGATACCTCTTAGCGACATTCAATACCTCACCCAACTTCTCTGCACCTTGTTCCATGAGAAACTTTTTCAGGTCTGGAGCCATGGACTCTCTTAATTGCTCTATAATGATCATTTCTTTAAGATCTTGGGTCTTCCCCAGAGCAGTCCATTTCTCCAAATAGGTTTCCAGTCTGGCAGAGAATTGGTGGTATGTCTCCCCAGACAAAAGATTGGCATCTCTAAACTTCTTACGATAAAATTCACCATTCTTTTCATATCGTAATAACAGAGCCTGCTTTAGCATGTCATAATTGTCTTGGTCGTCTCTACTAATTTTTGCAAACACCTTGTAAGATGTTCCCCTAAGACCCTGGGATAACTTTAAGCTCCATCTTTCCCTCTCCAACCCATAGGTGGTGGTTAAAACCTCAAATCTGGATAAAAATGATTCAATATCATCGTCCCTCTCTACAAAATGGTCTAAATGGAACCCCATTGCTGAGTTAGAGGCTCCCTGACTGGCGGTGGCATCGGAGGTATGAGTTCTGTTACCATTTTCAGGAGCATGGCCTTGAAATTCCAACTCCCTTAGTCGTAACTCGTGCTCCCTTTGTAATCTCTTCTCCTCTGCTTCCCTTTCAGCAGCCTGTCTCTTTTCCTCTGCTTCCCTTTCAGCAGCCTGTCTCTTTTCCTCTGCTTCCCTTTCAGCAGCCTGTCTCTTTTCCTCTCTTTCTATTTGCATTCTCTTCTCTTCCATTTCAACAGCCTGTCTCTTTTCCTCTGCTTCTAATTTCTTCTCTTCCAATTGGAGTAGCTTTATTTCAGCCACCCTATCTGTCTCCAATGCCCTAACCTCCTTGTCAGCCTCAATCTGCAACCTCTTAAGTTCTTTGTCAGCCTCAATTTGTAACCTCTTCTCTTCAGCTAACCTCCTACTTCCCTTTCAATATACTTGTCGCATTCTGAAGTTACATATTGGATCAAAGCCTGACCCTCCATATTCATTTCTTTAGCAGTCAGCACAGCAGCCGATCTGAATTTGGCCAGATCTGCCATCCTGTATCACACAACTCTAATAATGTTCTAAGATAAATTACAACACTCTAATTACTTAATGTGACACTCTAATTAAATAATTACTACTGGCTGTGAAGATTCATCAACTCTTACTTTCCACCTTAATTATTTCTTATGAATAACTTTTAATTTTATGGACACTGTTGAATCTATACAAACTTATACCCCAATAGCTTAATCTCGGACCAGGAGACCCCAATATATGTGGTGGGTTTTGATGTTTTAAAGTGTTGTTGTTATGTTTTCTTAATGTACTGAATGAGGTCAGCTGTGAAGGTCCCTGAGGATAACAGTTTTGGTGAGTTACAGGGAACCTTGCTACTACCACCTACGACCTCAATCAGACTTATTCTTGACTAGTATGTCTGATAGCTACGTCTAATGTCTAGGGTAATGAAATTGTGGTGTGCTGGTAATTAAATACACAAACACACACACAAACACTAATATTAATCTCTATAATCAAGTCAATTAACACTGTGTTTTAAATTTAGTAATTACAATTTTTTTCAAATTTATTTTGTCCTGACCCTAGTTTTTCTTCTGGTCAGGACTTTTAAATCAATATGAATCAATTTCAATAGAATTACATATAATCAAGTAAACACATGAAAGACTTGTACATATACATAATTTAAATTTGCTAATATTGATACTAAAACTAAAGTCTTTATAATCTAGTGCTGGATGTCGGGTCGGGGTATTTGCATCATACCCAGCCTTTTAGTTAACAGTGTTCATTTGCTCTTTAAACAGGATGAATGGTGGAAAAGTTTCTTAATACACATTGGAGTTTATATTATATTATATTCGTTGATGAATCTCAGCAGGCCAGTTCTTTAATACTTATCTGGCCTGTGACGATTGAAGATAGTTGTTCCTTAGGCCCACTCCTCACATGCTCTGAGGTAGTATGGTAGGCATCTCGTTTCATACAGTGTTGTACTCTTCAGAATATCTGGCACTAGCACAGTGCCAGACAAAGAAACTCTGAAACCACAAAATTAGGCTAGGTCTTAACATAATACCTAATCCACCATGTTTACAAGCATTAATACATTGAAATAAAAGACAGGGTCAGATCTCTCTGACCGACCCAGCACATCTCATTCGATGCTGTAATCAAGTAGCACTAGTCTCACATTCCTCTCATCTAAGGGCTGCCCTGCATCTGAAATATTTTCATTAATCTCTTTTTTCCATATAATAAGGTGGGTGATATGTTTTCACCTGACCACCTGAAACGAAACATCTGTATTCTACATTTCTGATAGTTATCCTATTATAATTCATCCTCTAGGTCCTGTAACAGTTGGCTAGGGACCTAGAATAAGTACTCACTTGTCGTAATCATTTTTCATTATATGGCAGTATCACTCACTCAGAATTGTTAAATAAAAAGGTTAATAATTTCGGTCTTACCACAATTCAAAATGAAAACACACAGATACGTTGAAATGGCACAAACTCAGCTAAGCTGCTGGCTGGACTATGGCGTCCGTATTACTTATATTATTTATTTATATTCAATGGACGTCACAATTCACAGCATCAACGATCTGCTTCTATGGACAGTCTTAAACAAATGGCAACGAGCCGTCCAATTTTCTAATAATCTTAACTGTGTTGACCAATCAAATAGGGAAGCAAAGCGTTTTAAATTCAAAATTTTACACTAAGGTCCAAATTTGGTCGAATGTGTAGTGTATTTCTGTCGGTCGGTCTGTCCAAACTTGGCTTTCCCCAAGATTGGACTTGGTTTTGGTCTAACACTAAAAAAAAAACAACATTCAGTTTGCGCTATCCCCTAATTTATACCCCGTGTCTACCCCTTTTCCTACAGAACACATGACCCTTTTGCTGCGTTTTCTCAAGGACGCATCAAAATGTAACCGTAGTGAATGCAAAACTAACATCTTTCTGCTAGTCTGCTACTGAACAAATCAGTCTTTTGTCAATAACTTCCGAGTTATCTGTCCGTCCTTTTATTTGAAAGCATATTATTTATCAGGAAAAGATAAGCTCTTAAACTAGCTAACTTTTGTGATTCTAAACCTATTAATAAGGAATTCCATATTTTTTCTATTATATAAAACCTATTCATGTCTTTTTGCACTAATTTCAAGCTAATTACGAGTCTCTCGTAGTACGTGAGAATTACGTCATTCGCAATAAGAGCTAAGCCTGTTTTCGTGACCCAATTGTCTACGTGTTCTAACTTTTACCTCGTATTTTGAAAATCGCTCAAGGCAAGTCTTGTTTCTATAAACTTGAGTTTTGAAATCAACGCAAGACGCGTTAGCATTGTGCATCTATCCTTCTCTTCTCCCCTTTTCTATAACTCTGTCTTCTAGGCAAATATTTGTTTGAACTTGTTACGTTTAATCTCAAGGTCACTTACGAACATTGGGTACCTTTTATTTGTTATCAAACTAATACGCTGGGGCGGGGTGAAGAAAACAATTCTCTACCAACTTTTTAGTTCTATCTTATTTTTGACTTTCTGCACTATCCTGTTATAGACTAATTTAGATATTGTATTTAGAATATCGCCACATATCTCCCCACTTTAGAACAGACTACCTGATGTCAGTTCATAATTCGAAATACACATAGATAAATTTAAATCAGTATGTCTGGTGACTACGTTGATTCTCGTCGTACGGGTGTCGGCTTAAAAAGTCTGCACCTACGTTTTCCGAGCCGGGGATATATTCTATGATAAACTGGTATGGCTGTAGGAACAACGACCAACGTAATAATCTAGCATTTTCATGCTTGGCCTGTGATAAGAAAACGAGAGGTTGATGATCCGTTTGGACCACGAATGTTCTACCATATAGATAGATTTGAAACTTTTTTATCGCGCAGATTAACGCTAAACACTCTTTTTCGCTTGTGGAATATCCTTGTTCCGCTTTGTTCAACTTGCGGCTAGCATAAGCGACTGGGATCAGTTCCCCATTGAGTGAAGAGGACCTTTGCAACAAAGTAGCCCCCAGGCCCACATTGCTTGCGTCCGTTCTCACCACAAAGTCCTGAGTCAAATCAGGCAATTTGAGAA
Source organism: Oreohelix idahoensis (assembly GCA_024509875.1). NCBI lineage: Eukaryota > Metazoa > Mollusca > Gastropoda > Stylommatophora > Oreohelicidae > Oreohelix > Oreohelix idahoensis. Next base: position 190,114 of record JAMPIV010022426.1, on the reverse strand, counting down.
TAGCTTTCTACTGAGTTTTTCCTTTAACTCTTGGAATGCCAATTCGCACTGCGCTGACCAAACAATTCTATCTGGATTTCCCTTGCGCGTCAAATCAGTCAGAGGAGCACATATAGAGTTAAAATTTTTGATATATTTTTGGTAAAACCCACACAACGACACGAATGATCGCACGTCTTTCTTTGTTTGTGGTCTAGGTGCTCTCTGCAATTTTTCCAAGTTCTTGGGGTCAGGAGTCATATTACCCTGATATACAGTATGTCCCAAGAATTCCAACTCTTTGCATCCAATACAACATTTTGTTGGTCTAGCAGTCAAGTTTGCTTCTCTGAGCCTATCAAATAGCATATTCAGAGAGTTAACGTGTTCTTCAAATGTTTCTGTAGCGATGAGGATATCATCCATAAAATTCGTGATACATGGATTATTCAGAAGATCCAGCAATTTGCGCATCATTCTAAAAAACACACTCGGAGCATTTTTCAATCCAAATGGCAACATGTTGAATTCATAATGTCCTTCCGATGTGCTAAAAGCTAAATAAGGTCGAACCTCAGGCTTTACTGGAATCTGGTAATAGCCTTTGCTAAGATCCACCTTCGAAAAATATTTTGCCTTGTTCAATCTTGCAAATAACTGTTTTGTTTCCGGTAATGGATCCACCTGACCTTCTGTGACAGCATTCAGTTTCCTGTAATCTATACACAGTCTGTGTTCCCCAGAGGGTTTTCTCAACAAAACCACACTAGAACTATACGAAGATTCACTGTGTGAAATAATTCCTTCTTTCAACAAATACTCTATCTCCTCCTTCAAAGCTTTTTCCTTAGCGAAAGGAATCGAATAGGCTTTCATACGCCCCGGTTTGTCCGTTAACACATCTGTATGATCATCCAGAACCTGTTGAACTCTCTCCCTCTGATTTTTAGTCAAGTGCTTACTGACTTTTACCTCTGCAGCTGTCTCGCAGGGGTGTAAGGGGTATTCATGTGAGGTGAGTGGTTCCTTTTTCATTTCGGTTGCGATAGCCAAAGTCAGTAAAGGGGTGCCTTCCTGGATTTGGCTGTCCAGATACTTCTTTAAAAGGTTCACATGATATATTTTCTCCTTCCCCTTTTTGTCAATTTTATAATTTGTTCTAGACACCTTCTCTAAAACTGTATATGGACCTTGCCATCCAATTTGCAATTTATTATTGCTGCCGGGTAGTAGAAGAAGCTCCTTCTCTCCCACAGCTAATTCTCTGTCCTTTACTTTCTTATTAAAATAAGCTGCATGTTTCTTCTTGGCTTGTCTCAAATTATCATTTGCCAGTTTCCATCCAGCTTTCAGACGAGTCGTCAGCTCGTTCACATAGTTATATGATGAGGTAACAGTTTCCTCTACCTTCTCATCTGTCCACTCCTTAACAAGGTTACATATGGACTTTTAATTTTTCTGACATAGTTTTCAAAATATTGGAAGCCTTGTTTTGAGGACGTTTCTTCCTCTTGTCATCACAAAAGAATCTTCCACTACCAATTCTTTTCTTGAGGTTGTCTCCCCACTTTAAATTCCTTGTGAGAGATCTTCTCTCTCTTTTATTTTCCTGCAGTTCACATAATCCCGACCGAGGGATTGTCGGCTTATTCTGGGGTAAAACATCTCTTTGTACTCGTCGCAAAGTGGCCATGTTAATACATTAAAGTGAAGACTGGGTGTGAAAAGGGGGCTCCCATTCCACTTTGTCTACTTTATTATAATTATTTTTCCTTCCAGGCCTAAGTTTGCCTCGTGGCGTTTCTTTGTCCTGCAAATTTCTTCCCCTTGTGGGTGTTCCCTCATGAAATACGCCACATGCTTCTACAAAGTTCTCAATATCGACATTTACGTCGGGCCAATAGTATTTTTGAGAAATTTTTTGGCAGATGGTACCTATTTTGTCATGGTCACCATCTTTTCCAACATGTAAGCTCCTTATTAAATTTGCCCTATATGCCTTTGGAAGTACCAGCTGGCTGTGACCATTTGTTCCAGTTCCGGCCTTCCTGTATAACAATTTGTTCTTCATATAATAATCTCCCTTGCTTGGAGGTGTGTGACATTTGGGCAATTTTTTTAAAACATGGCTTGAGTGTCCTATCCTCAGCCTGCGCCTTCCTCCTCTCCTCTGGATGAGCATTTATAGGTTCACCTTCTTCGTTCTTTGACTGTGACCTGGTCTGTACTGTCGCTATGATCACAGGTCTCTTGGGATTCCCCAAGAAGACGTATCTACACCCCAATATCAGAGGGTAGATGCGTTCATCTATCACTGCTGCTCTGATTTCTCCTTCCACATAGCGAGTTTTCACAGTTATCATGGCGATGGGAAGTGTCATGAGTGGTATGTCCTTAGTCGCCCCTTGTATTTCCACTGTTTCGGTGGTATACTGATCTGGGTTCACTAGGCTAGACCTCACGACTGAATCAAAATCCAAACCTGTATCATATAGGCACCTTATGGTGACCCCGTTACAAACAACATCCTCACAAACTGGGGGGGGGGGTGATAAGGTTCCTGCTGTCCAGTAGGTTTAACCTTTAATCTCTGGTTCCCCGATTTCATTGCAGCAAGGTTAGAAGGTTTCCTTTTACAAACTTCGGTGTTATGGTTGTCCTTCTTACACCATTTACACCAAATCTTTCCTTGGTTAAAAGGTTTTCTTTCATTATATTTTTGGTCATTGAACGGTGAGTTTCTATCACGATAATCATTTCGTGGCCTATCAAAGTTTGTCTTACCTTTTTTACCTTGTTCTCTGGTATCAAATTTATTAGAGTGCTGTGTGGCCTTAAAATTCTCTATATGTTTCTTTTTAGTGCCAGCTACCTCTGCCTGGGCTTCTTGATACCTCTCAGCGACATTCAATACCTCACCCAACTTCTCTGCACCTTGTTCCATGAGAAACTTTTTCAGGTCTGGAGCCATGGACTCTCTTAATTGCTCTATAATGATCATTTCTTTAAGATCTTGGGTCTTCCCCAGAGCAGTCCATTTCTCCAAATAGGTTTCCAGTCTGGCAGAGAATTGGTGGTATATCTCCCCAGACAAAAGATTGGCATTTCTAAACTTCTTACGATAAAATTCACCATTCTTTTCATATCTTAATAACAGAGCCTGCTTTAGCATGTCATAATTGTCTTGGTCGTCTCTACTCATTTTTGCAAACACTTTGTAAGATGTTCCCCTAAGACCCTGGGATAACTTTAAGCTCCACCTTTCCCTCTCCAACCCATAGGTGGTGGTTAAAACCTCAAATCTGGATAAAAATGATTCAATATCATCGCCCCTCTCTACAAAATGGTCTAAATGGAACCCCATTGCTGAGTTAGAGGCTCCCTGACTGGCGGTGGCATCGGAGATATGAGGGCTGTTACCATTTTCAGGAGCATGGCCTTGAAATTCCAACTCCCTTAGTCGTAACTCGTGCTCCCTTTGTAATCTCTTCTCCTCTTCTTCCCTTTCAGCAGCCTGTCTCTTTTCCTCTGCTTCCCTTTCAGCAGCCTGTCTCTTTTCCCCTGCTTCCCTTTCAGCAGCCTGTCTCTTTTCCTCTCTTTCTGTTTGCATTCTCTTCTCTTCCCTTTCAACAGCCTGTCTCTTTTCCTCTGCTTCTAATTTCTTCTCTTCCAATTGGAGTAGCTTTATTTCAGCCACCCTATCTGTCTCCAATGCCCTAGCCTCCTTGTCAGCCTCAATCTGCAACCTCTTAAGTTCTTTGTCAGCCTCAATTTGTAACCTCTTCTCTTCAGCTAACCTCCTATCTAATCTTTCAATATACTTGTCGCATTCTGAAGTTACATATTGGATCAAAGCCTGACCCTCCATATTCATTTCTTTAGCAGTCAGCACAGCAGCCGATCTGAATTTGGCCAGATCTGCCATCCTGTATCACACAACTCTAATAATGTTCTAAGATAAATTACAACACTCTAATTACTTAATGTGACACTCTAATTAAATAATTACTACTGGCTGTGAAGATTCATCAACTCTTACTTTCCACCTTAATTATTTCTTATGAATAACTTTTAATTTTATGGACACTGTTGAATCTATACAAACTTATACCCCAATAGCTTAATCTCGGACCAGGAGACCCCAATATATGTGGTGGGTTTTGATGTTATAAAGTGTTGTTGTTATGTTTTCTTAATGTACTGAATGAGGTCAGCTGTGAAGATCCCTGAGGATAACAGTTTTGGTGAGTTACAGGGAACCTTGCTACTACCACCTACGACCTCAATCAGACTTATTCTTGACTAGTATGTCTGATAGCTACGTCTAATGTCTAGGGTAATGAAATTGTGGTGTGCTGGTAATTAAATACACAAACACACACACACAAACACTAAATAAGTTTAATCAATCTATTTTGTCCTGACCCTAGTTTTTCTTCTGGTCAGGACTTTTAAATCAATATGAATCAATTTCAATAGAATTACATATAATCAAGTAAACACATGAAAGATTTGTAACATATACTTCGATGCTGTAATCAAGTAGCACTAGTCTCACATTCCTCTCCTCTAAGGGCTGCCCTGCATCTGAAATATTTTCATTAATCTCTTTTTTCCATATAATAAGGTGGGTGATATGTTTCCACCTGACCACCTGAAAAGAAACATCTGTATTCTACATTTCTGATTGTTTATCCTATTATAATTCATCCTCTAGGTCCTGTAACAGTTGGCTGGGGACCTAGAATAAGTACTCACTTGTCGTAATCATTTTTTTCATTATATGGCAGTATCACTCACTCAGAATTGTTAAATAAAAAGGTTAATAATTTCGGTCTTACCACAATTCAAAATGAAAACACACAGATACGTTGAAATGGCACAAACTCAGCTAAGCTGCTGGCTGGACTATGGCGTCCGTATTACTTATATTATTTATTTATATTCAGTGGACATCACACTTCACAGCATCAACGATCTGCTTCTATGGACAGTCTTAAACAAATGGCAACGAGCCTTCCATATTTTGTCTATAATATTCAACCTATTCATGTCTTTTTGCACTAATTTCAAGCTAATTACGAGAGTCTCTCGTAGTACGTGAGAATTACGTCATTCGCAATAAGAGCTAAGCCTGTTTTCGTGACCCAATTGTCTACATGTTCTAACTTTTACCTCGTATTTTGAAAATCGCTCAAGGCAAGTCTTGTTTCTATAGGCTTGTGTTTTGAAATCAATGCAAGACGCATTAGCATTGTGCATCTATCCTTCTCTCTCCCCCCCCCCCCTTTTTCTATAACTCTGTCTTCTAGGCAAATATTTGTTTGAACTTGTTACGTTTAATCTCAAGGTCACTTACGAACATTGGGTACCTTTTATTTGTTATCAAACTAATACGCTGGGGCGGGGTGAAGAAAACAGTTCTCTACCAACTTTTTAGTTCTATCTTATTTTTGACTTTCTGCACTATCCTGTCATAGTCTAATTTAGATATTGTATTTAGGATATCGCCACAATAACTACAACTGAAAGTTCAACGTACCTGATCTCAGAACATACACAGTTATAAAATATGAAATAGCTGACGTCTCGTCATAACACAAAATAGAACACTGTGATTCAACCAAGAGACATTGAGAGTGAAGTTCGAAATGATTATTGTAAACTTCTGCAACCGCAGGTCAACCAAGATACATTTGGCTACATCATTCGATGCGCGAACTCTCTTCGGACAATTGCTCACTCTGTGAAGACTCAGAACCAATTGACTTAATCTAAAACTTCGATTTACCACTATAACTTTGTCCAAACTATCAAGAACAAAATTATCGCTCACTAACAACTCACTGGCGCTAACTTCACGTGGAAAATATCGCTTACCCAGCGATTTATTTATAACCGTCCGTCAAATAAAGGTATCAAACCCTTGTCTCTATTTTTGCCCATCTATGTTATTATAACGTTATTTCCATATGAAAATAAATCCAAATTCAGCCAACTAACATTACTAATTAAACAATCCTTTTCCTCCCGGCTACACGTTGATTATTTTGTTGATAAAACAGACTTGTTTTCTCTTTTAGTTCAAGGATAAACTGACACTATACGTGAATTTTATTATGTTCATTTTCTGCTGTACTTGTACGTTTATTCTACATTTAGTTTGCTTTTATTTACAGTTGTGGTCTATAGTATGTGATTAATAGAAGAAGATTTGGGGGATGAGAGCATCCTGTATCAGGCTCCATAAACGTATAACAGTTTTCAGATCACTAGCGCTGATTGATCACATAAGACCAAGGCTGAAGATCATACAACACGTGGAATATGCCATGTGAGAGACGGTATGTGAATGACGACCTCATCAAAAATTTGGGGTCTGCCTCTATTTCCTTTACACAAGATAATTCCATAAAACAAATATAACATGTGAGAGACGGTATATGAATGACGACCTCGTCAAAAATATAAACCATGATGGTTAGACTTCCACATTCACTTATCTTCTTCTCCGCCTTACTTCCTTACGCCCCATCTGTTACAACGTGTATCAAGTTTTCTCCATCTTTCTTGTATATATATTTCAAAGCTACTCTCCAAGTGTTTTTTTTGTTCTAGTGTTCGTGTCTGCCTCTGTTGAGGCTGCCTCTATTTTTCTCTGTCTTTCTCTATTTTTTTATATATACCTCTATTTGTGTGTCAGCCTCTGTTTTTTTTTGGTCTGCCTCTATTTTTTATATTTTCTTCTATTTATTGTATCTGCGTCGGTTTTTGTGTGTGTCTGCTTCTATTTATTGGATCTGCCTTTTTTTTTGTATACCTCTATTTTTGTATACCCCTATTTTTGTATACCTCTATTTTTGTATACCTCTATTTTTGTATACCTCTATTTTTGTATACCTCTATTTTTGTGTCAGCTTCTATCTTTAGGTTTGCCTCTCTTCTTTGAGTCTGTCTGTATTTATGTTCTTTCTTTTTCTTCTCTGATCCTTAGCCGCAGACCGTCAAATCAGTCAGTGGCCATTACGCCTGGTGGCGTCTTGTAGGGCAACAACAAATTGATTCCACTTTGCTCGGTCGGCGGCCATCCTTCATACAGTGCCCAACTCTGGTTCATTCTTTGCATCTCACCCTCCACAGTCCTCCGCCAAGTTGTTTTTGGTCAGCCTCTCTTTCGTTTTCCTTCAGGGGTCCATAGCATAGCTGTTCTTGTGATGGCATCGGGGTCTCTTCTGAGGACATGGCCAACCCAGCTCCAGCGTCTGCCAGCTATGATGGTGTGCATGTTGTTGCAAATCTCTGCTTGGTGCACTGTTGTTAACTGGTGAAGTGTGTATGTAGTATGAAGGATTCTAACCACTGTAGAAGGGTGAATGATGGTGGGTATTGTGCATGCACTGACAAGGACAAGTCAGTATGGTCGGGCTTACTGATGGCAGACTATTATAAATATATATCTGCGAATGCGTATAGGTTCTTGGTCAAGTATACATAGCACACACACCCTCATAACACACGTAGAAGTCAAGAAGGTTGAAACGACTGGTACAGTTCCAACTGTTTATTACACTACAACACGAACACGCTGACATCAAAGACATACTGTCAATAGGACAAGGTTTAGGCACATCACGTGGATAACATTGGTTCACTACCTCCAATATAACGATGACTCTTCCGATCAGGCTGCGGACATCGCAGGGTTAATAACATCTCAGTGACTCCTCTGAGCAAGCTGCGAGTAGCGCAGTGCAAATAACAATTTCAGTGACTCCTCTGAGCAAGCAGCGAATAGCGCAGTGCTAATAACAATTTCAGTGACTCCTCTGAGCAAGCTGCGACTAGCGCAGTGCTAATAAGCCGAATACGTTCCTAGCTTCCAATAATACATATATGTCCTCTTCACCTTCTTTGATAATGCTAGGAGTACGCCAAATACGTCCCTGGTGTAACAATAATATGAATGTTTCCTTAAACTCCTCTGACCGCATCTGGAGTAAGCCACATAAATGTCAGCTATAAATCTTTGGCTTATAATATCATAATAATAAGATCTTGGCTACAAAATAGAGTAAATGTACTTTTACCTTCACTGACAGTATCAGAAATAAGTCACATAAATATTAGCCATCAATCCTTGGCTTTTCATAAATATATCAGGGGAATTCTCTAACATTTCCATCACACAAAAACTCTGTTCCCCGTTCACACAGTCAGAGAAACATGGCTGATCACCTTCTCGGCCAAACGCCCAGGAACGACTGTCACGAGACACAGTCTCCCGGTCCGGCTCAAAAACTCACGCATGCGCGGATAACCGCGAGCCGTGAGTTGATCTCATACGAGGACAATCTGGAAGGTTCTCGATAATTGTTCGAGAAATCTCAAATGGCAAGTCAAGGGAGATAACAACTAAATCTGAAATGTACCAATAAGTATTACCACTAGTAAACTCCCTTTGACCATAGTATATAAAAGTTTACATTCCTAGCTTAAAAAACAAACTGACTTTAACACATGTCCTCTTGCTTGCTCCGAGTAAGCAGATCTTGGTTGGTGATGGTATTCGGCCGAAAGATTCGGAGAATTTTTCTTAGGCATGTTGTGTAAAAAGAGGACAATTTCGACATTTTTTTCTCTTTAACTCTCCAGCTCTCCGTGCCATAGAGAAGCACGGAAAGCACACAGCTCTTATATAATCTTAATTTTGTGCTTGTGCTGTACTGAGATGACTTCCAGATGTTGTTTAGACTGAAAAAGGCTAATCTTGCTTTGAAGTTTGGACAGTCTTAACTCCGCATTTGCAACCTTTAGTTAAGCACGATTGCTCAACAGAAACCAAGTCACAATAATATAAGAACAAACTCAAGACATGGCCAGAAAGAATGAACACTGTTTTTTTTATATATTAAGAACAGATTTGTGTAAGGACAGTAAAAAGGTTAACCAACTGCCAGAGCAAAACCAGCCATAACAAAGTGGCGGCGCAGCTTGGAGATATGAAAAAAAAATTTTCTTCATCAGGTTAGATCTAGAATAACAAGTTTCATCACAACAAGACTGTTTACAATTACAATGCGCTCACGTGACTTTATGACATATTGCGCATGACGACTAGAGGTCACAAATTTACGTCATCACCCTTTCGGTCAAAGTCAATGCCAGCCGTTAGCAGTTCTCATAAATGTCGAACCTAATATCCTGCAACCAGTTTCGATGCAAGGAATACATCAAGAAGAAAACCCGTCAAACTATGAATTTCAGCTCACCGTACCTATTTGGCTGTTGGTGCATACTAGCATTAACCGAAGAATATCACTGAGCACAAAAAGATGAGTAACCTTTGAAACTTTTGTCGGTTCATAAAGCTAATAGTAGTCCACTTGATTTTATTTAGGCATGTTTATCTGCAATTAATTGTTATGTGTCCCACTCGTCGTTAATTGTCTGTTTGTTATTGATGTAAGCGGGTTTGGTTGGCAGGGAATCAGAATAACTGTTATGTCAGCGTCAGCAGACCGCAGATATTGTGATTGTTCTTAGGGATTATTGAATTTTTGCAATTTTGTACGGGAGACCCCCTAACAAATTAATTGGGGAACGTTCTGCTTGTCATTGCAAAAATTCGATAGTAGGTGTTTTAGCTGTAACGTTGCGTTATACTTGGTGTATTTTGCTGTAATAAGTTTTCATTTTTATTCATTTTCGTCAATGTTCGTATCCTAAATTGTCATCCTGACCTTACTATCTTTTATTTTATAATTATAACATGTTTTGTAACGGTTCCTATATGAGTCCATTGTGACGTCACCATTTTTAGTGTACGTGTTTTAACCTAGATTTCGTTTTACCTTGACCCTACTTCCGATTTTCTACTTGTTTCATATAATCATTTTTACGTTTGCATTTGTCAATTGTGATGGGCTAGTGTCTTGTAAAACTTTAGTTGACTCTTTGTCTTGTATTTATTTATTTAAAAAAAAAAATTGATAATATAATAATAAGGTGTAAATTAATTAGATAATAAAATGATATAAATATTTTGATTAATCTTGATTAATTTTGGAAAAAAAGGGACTTGATGGCATGATTGCATTAATTTGCACTAGTAGTCCAAGTCACTACATTTTTACCATGTTGCATAGGGCATGATGTCGCAATATATTAATAAAATATTATAAATCTATACCTTGCCTTGAATGCAATAGGCATATTGAAGGGTACTTATTACATTGTTCTAGTAATAGTACTACGTTAGACACTGGGCACACATAGGTAATTGATTACATTACATTGTTGATTAATACATATTGTTGACTAAGTGAGTGAGTCACATATATATTTATCATGCTTAATTTAGAGGATTGTGTGAGGATGGGACGAATAATATGTTATATAGAAGGTGACAAGGTAAAATGATATGCCTTGGGACAGATGGCTATTAGAAATTTAAAGGCATTAGGGAATAAAATGCCTAGTGATGAGGAATTGGAGGCTGAAGTAAAACGTATTGACGATTTAGAAGAAACTAAAAGGATATTTGCATTAGAGGAGTATAACATACAACCTGATTTAGTGAATGTAAATAAGGAGATACGAGATGGGGAGAATTTTGACGAGAAAAGTGTTGATATTGAATTAAATAAGGGTAATACTGCTTTAAGTGCAGATGGTACACATATGGCTCAGATTCAGGAGCTGAAATCTGAAGTTTCATCATTGAGATTAAAGGTTGATACACAAGAGTTAATAATCCGAGATATGAAGAGTTCTTAAATTCTGTTGGAGTATAAAGTGGAAAAAATTGAACTCCAGAATCAGGAATTCAGGGAAATTATAAGTCAACATGAAAAGTTGACTAATGATAAATAATAGACAGAGACTGGAAATTACACTCCTGAATTTAGAGAGTACGAAAGAAAGAAAGAGAGTTGATGGTCTTCTGGACGTCGTGTTGAGCAAGAAGATATTGCTCAACAACAGACATAATAACTCTATTGTATGACATGCCTCAAGTACTAAGTGTGATAATAAAGTATCTACACACCCAGTGAAGATTAGTAAATCATTTCTGGGCAAGTACACCTTCCCTCGACAAAATACAGCCAATTCAATGAATAAATCTTGGCGACATGATCAGAGTGAAACTGACCTTAATAAAACTGTTAACGTTGTCAAAAGGGGAAATGATTGTACTCAGATAAGTAATGTGTTGAAAAATAATGTAGGAGATAGGATTAACTTCAATAAGAAGGTTAAGATAAATAAGTCTGACGGCAAAGTGTTTGCTTTGCCCAACCAGGAGATGTCTGCGACATACAGGAAACCTCCTACCTTACAAACTGATAGGTATCATCCTAAGTTTAATCAGGATGATACATCAGCTAATAAGAATACTACGTATATGGGAAAAGGAAAAGTCAATTCTTCTTATATGATTAGAAATACATATCTTCATTGTTCACAGTTTCGTGACAATGAGACTACCTATATTGGACAAGGTGCATTTTCTCGCACCATTCTAGTGCGTAATCTGCCACAAGGTACGACATGGCAGGCACTAGGGAATTTCTTCAATTATACAGCAAACGTGACGTTTGTTCGTCTTCTGCCATCATTCAATGGTCAGAATAGTGAGGCGTTGCTTACCTTCTTTAACAATAGGGATGCTCTTATGGTTGTCGAGCGTGACAATGGTGTATGTTTTCATCACCATTCTCTCCATTTACAGATGGTACCTAATTCTGCTTCGCGCAGATATTAGCCTATTGATACTTGGTGTTATCATCTCATGTCTTTGATGACTCAGTATAGTCAGTCATCATTCCTTTTCTTTCCTAGTCATCTATTCTTACATAGGTTGATTAGTGTGAACTTTTCTTTTATAAAACATTTCTTTAGCTTGTCTACTATGACACTTTGTATTTCTGTCTTCACGTTTATTTTTCGCATGCCTAAGTTAGACAGTAATGTCGATGACTGTTCTACTCATGTTCAGCTAATGCAGCATGAGCTAGTGTCTTGTCTTCGTTATTGAGGAAGGAAATGCCCACAAAACTCACGTGGACTGATACTTGCAATACCACTTTCATTAAATTGGTAGGAAAATTTTGTTAAACCTCCTATTGTGAGGTTAACCAATTTTACCAGGTTTTCTATATTTCGTCAGATGCAGGCAATTTCTACGTCGGTATTGGTTTACGTCGTAACCAATGTGACGTTTGAAACGATTTCAAGTTCGAAGAATATGACGAATTTACGATTCCAAATGAGAAGGTCTCCTGTGACATCACACGTCTTGGGATGATATCAAAATTCTCATCTCTGGTGACATTGGTACAATCTACTGGTACATTCAGGTATGCTGTCAATTCTGTCTGATCCAGATTACGTTTGGGACGTGTCAAGTTTCCGAAAAACGGTATGGCAGACTCACTTTCAAGACATCCGTCATCGTTAAATGAAGAAAATTAAGAACTCAAAGAACTGAAACTCTGTTGATACTAGAAGTTATTCAGCATTATACAAGTTATGTCAAACTTACAACTTACACTTTGCAAAGACATTGAGTCGTTCACAGACAGTGGAACATTTCATTAATGAATTTCGGATTTAATGGACTTACGTGATTGATCATGAATCAAACTAATGAAAGCAAATCAATATTGAAACTTTCAGAAAACAATTGTACTTTACAAATAGTCGCATGACGACGTCAAATTTGTTCACATAGATGGATCGAGTGAAATTCAAACATGCTTCTATCAAGATACAGGTGAGATTTCAACATTCTTCTTTCAAGATACGAGTGAAATTAAAACATTCTTCTATCAAAATTACGATTGAAAACAGGATCGAACATACTTATACATACATTCAAGTACTGTCTTTTGGACTCAGGATCATCTATAGCTACATGAAGTATTGGTAAACGAATATTACTTACGTGGATGGATTTCGCACGGCTTATTGATCGAAATTGACACTAACTATTTTAATAATTTATTGTGAATAAAGAAAGAGAAAAGATTTTCAAACACACACAGTATCACACTATTAATTTATGTAGCTATTGTAGTAAAGTATCTATTGATTAATTACTTACGTTAATGATATGTAATAATATGCATTTCTTCTTTATGAATTGATAGATTAAGATAGTTAGACTTACATATGTGATTTCTATTACACGCAAATATTCTATTCTAATATACTAACTTCTTATCACTATCTCTTCATACATTCGTCATTTTTCTTTTCTTGAATGTTAGTAACAATGACACGATACTTTCATTTATTTAATTAGATTTTATTCTATAACGTTCTTCTCACATTACATTTAGTTAACAGTTAATTAGTTTTAGATCATAGATTAACACAACACACATTGATTAGTTATAACATAATTTTAGTTACATATATAATTATTTAGTAGGTTAGCTGACAGTTGACTATTCTTTTGTTGACTTATTATATTGTAATGTATTTTATGACAGTTACTATATTTGACTACGATCTCCGACAATATTTAACAAAATCATCGTGAGTACTATGTCGATAATTTTTGTTTTCAAGGTGATGTGGCACTAGGGTCTGCCGAATTTAAATGGATACATATAACGTCTCATTTTTATGTATGACTAATTCTTCAGTACCAGAATAGTCGCAGGGAGTATATTATTATAATTATTAGTATCCAGATTATAAAGATCGATCAACTTTGGATATTCATTACCGGATTACCGACATACGGAATCGCGAGTACATATTCAGACGTTGTGACGATTAATGGAATAAGGACAGGAGACGCTGTTTATGTATATGCTTGAACTTAATGTATGCTTAATTCATATCATGTCTCTTGGATTGAATACTGTCAAATAAAACGTAATTTATGTGGACTCTAACCACCTATGGACCCTTCGAATATCTACCATTATTGAAGTTTGGACAGTCTTAACTCCGCATTCGCAACCTTTAGTTAAGCACGATTGCTCAACAGAAACCAAGTCACAATAATATAAGAACAAACTCAAGACATGGCCAGAAAGAATTACACTGTTTTATTAAGAACAGATTTGTGTAAGGACAGTCAAAGGGTTAACCAACTACCAGAGCAAAACCAGCCATAACACTAGCAGTGCAATGTCATCTGCATATTCCAGATCTTCCAATGTAGAAAATGTAGTCCATCTTATTCTTCTTGGATAGCCCTCTGTTGTCTGGCGCATCACCCAGTCTATGACTGTTAAAAATGGAGTGGTTGATAAGGGGCATCCCTGTCGTACTCCTGTCTTCACTTCAAAGGTTAGGTTGCTCTGCCCAATATTACACGTAAAGTTGGCATATAGGCTTTTTATGATTGACACTATGCAGCTTGGAATTCCATAATCCCTCAGTATTTTCCATGAACTGTACTTATGTAGACTGTCAAAAGCCTTTTCAAAATCAAAGAAATTAATGTTCAGCTGTCTTTGCCATTCTGAGCACTGCTCTATAATGTTCCTGAGGGTAAATATATGATCTACACATCTTCTGTTCTTTCTAAATCCTGCTTGTTCTTTCCTCAGTTATTGGTCTACTGCTTTTGAGATTCTCTGTATAATTATCCTGCCTAGTATTTTGCTGGGAACTGAGAGAAGAGTTATTCCTCTCCAATTATTGCAGTCTGCAAGATCTCCCTTCTTGGGCAATTTGACAATTATTCCTTTTCTCCACTCTGTTGGTGTTGTCCCTGTTTTCCAGACTTGTGCAAATAGTGGTTCTAATAGTTCTGCTGCTAGCTCTTGGTCTGTCTTAAATAGCTCTGCAGTTAAGTTATCATGACCAGGAGCTTTTCCATTCTATAACCCTTTGGTCACTGTGATGATTTCTTCTTTTCGTGGGATGTCTGTATTAACATCTAGATCATTTTCAGCCTCAGGAACATTCAGTTGTGTCTCTGGTGGTTCCTTATTCAGAGTTTCTCTGAAATGCTCTGCCCATCTTGTTTCCTGGTCCTCTACTCTCGTGTGTATTTACTTATGTCAGTCTAAATTGTTATGTCTATTTTTGTGTGTCTTCCTCAATTTTTGTGTGTCATCCTCAATTTGTGTGTGTCTTCCTCAATTTTTGTGTGTCTTCCTCAATTTGTGTGTGTCTGCCTCTATTGTTTGGGTCTGGCTCTTTTTTTTTTTTTTTTTTAGTCTGCCTCCATTTTTTGGGGTCAGTCTCTATTTCCATTACGCAAGATTATTTCATAAAACGAATGTCTTGTAACGCTGGTAGCTCGTTTCCAGGCTTTGTGGACTCAAGTCACTAGCTCTCCATTTAGAGCTGTAGAGTATTGATAGAACTGATATTATTTAAACAACATTACACACAACGTGACCATGATAACGAATAGGGACACGGCGTTAGGATTTATGGTTAGACTATAACGCGACGCACTAAAGGCGACTTATCAGTGGAAACGTACGGTTACGTGTTATTCAACCACTGCCAATTTTAACGTCTTCGTTGTTCTCATGTTTCAGAGCCATACAATGAGACTAAATGTGTGAGTTGAGAGACTTTTCTATTTGAGTTGGACCCTATATATTTTATTGCCCATTCAAGTAACTATGCAATGAAAGCTCCTCTTGTCACCTCATGTTATAATGTTTGGTGGAGAAGGCTGGTAGGGACTTATGGTCATTTTCGGGCTGACATGGGGACTTGTCTAACACGTCTCAACTTTAGTTTAGGCAGCACTATGTGCCGGTCAAAAATACAGGTTTCTCAATTTATTATATATTGTGCGTTAAGAGTAACTCGTGTAATTCATATTTGCTGACGTATATTGCGCCTATCGTGCATTTATTTATCACATAGAAAATATAAATGCATATTTCTAGAATACTAACAAATTGTAAAAAAATTTTCTTATGAAGTTAAAACAAGTTACTGTTCTTATTTGTGCTGCAAAAGGGTTTACCCAAATTCTACAAAATTACTAATTAATATTTTAAAAATTATAACCAAATTTCTTACTTATATTACTCCCCTTATATTAAAAATTACGTCCCTTAGATAAAACGCATAAAGGAAGGTATCTTAACGTTTCAGTTTTATGGAAATAGTAATTCGATGATAATGGAAAACTGATAAGAGTTCCTAACGTCGTTGTCTGGTTATGTAGCGAATACAGAAAGTTAGTTAAAAGTCGGTGACTTTACATGCGTATTGTATATGGGGGTAATGACTTTTGTCCCCACCCCTTCTCCCTCCTTTCGTTTTCTCCAATGCGCTGGGAATCGATACTTGCCGAGTTTGTATATGTAACCGGCCAAGCACTCCAAGGGAGGTTAACAATAATGATTTATGGACTGCCATAATTTAAAAAGTTTATATTTGTTGCAAGAAAGTGCTTAATATCTCTCCACTGGATTAAACTTAACATTGAACCCAAGATTGGGTAGAGCCTCCCCCCACCCCATTAAAAAAGGGCAACCACAGCTGAAGTTTAAAAGATGTATGCAAGAGAGACATGAAGAGATACGCCCAGGATTCTGGAAGGACGGAGATGCCGATCGTAGCAAGTGGATATGCCCCCAAAGAGTATGCTAAAAGAGTCTCTTACAATATCAGGTAGAAATAACCATTTTAGTGATGCCCCATTAACGAAATAGGTTCAGTTCAAAGCGATGACCGAGTAGTTAAGTATACCACGTGAGAGCCATGACACAAGCGGGACTGCTGCCATAAAATGTCAAAGACGATCACGTGATCACAGTATGGGATATAACATTTCTACAGGATGATTGACAAGTCTTATTTTTTATTGTATTATCAGCACGTGTATCTATTTCATATTCCTAAAGCACGTGTTAAAACAAGGAAGCAAGAACGGCCATTTAACACATAAGTTGTATTTTTTATTCCCAGAAACAAAACAAAAGAAAAAAAATTATTAAGTGACCAATAAACTCAACGTTACAAGAGAGAGCACAAATTATTGTCATGTGATCTTCCATGCTCTGTAGTATTAATGTGACACATCATTTTATGTCATAAAATAACAGGTAAGTCGCTGTACTGTGACGTCTGTTTCATATAAAGTTATTGGATAACACGAAGAGCTAACACATTACAAATAGCAAGTGACTTTACATGATGAGGTTGTCTGGTAGTAGTGGTCCTTGTAGAAATGTGTTTTACATGATGAGGTTACCACCCCCATCCACGACCATGACCTTGTATTAGTGACCTTCAACGAAATGTTTGCATGTGTAATTGTCCTATACTTTCTTTAGATGAGTTTGAAAAAAAATCGAAAAAAGGTGATTCGTCTTACGAGGACAAAAGACAAAGAAAATAGTCTACGTTACGGCCACAAGGCCTTCGTCAGGAAAGGAAAGAAAGTGAAGGCTAGATAAGACACATAAGAACTAAAATAAATATAAAAATAAAACCTAGGTACTTCCCTGAAGGCTTATGAAAATGGGAAAAAAATTTAATTCGGCCACAGTGTGTTTTTCAAATCGGTAGTTAATGTGTTAATGCGTTTTATATAAGGGACGTAATTTTTATTACAAGGAGAGTAATATGTTTGGGAGAGCTAATTTTAACTTTCAAAACTTTAAATAGCTATTTTGTAGAGATTTTGTAAACACTTTTGTAGCAAAGAAGGCAAAAACAATGCATTTCAAATTCTTAAGAAACTTTTTCTGAAGTTTGTCAATATTATAGAAATATGCATTTATATGAGTAAGGAATCAGCAACTGGAACAACCAATGCCTTCACATACCTAGGATGCATAGTAACACAAGACGGCGGAGCGGGCAGAGACATCAGCAACAGAATGAACAAAGCAAGAACAGCCTTTTTTAGTCTAAACAACATCTGGAAGTCCTGTCAGTACAGCACAAGCACAAAATTAGGATTATATCAAAGCTTTGTGCTTTCTGTGCTTCTCTATGGCGCGGAGAGCTGGAGAGTTACAGAGAAGGAAATGTCGAAATTGTCCTCTTTTCACACAACTTGCCTCAGAAAAATTTTCCGAATCTTTTGGCCGAATACCATCACCAACCAAGATCTGCTTACTCGGAGCAAGCAAGATAACATGCACACCATCATAGCTGGCAGACGCTGGAGCTGGGTTGGCCATGTCCTCAGAAGAGACCCCGATGCCATCACAAGAACAGCTATGCTATGGACCCCTGAAGGAAAACGAAAGAGAGGCCGACCAAACACAACTTGGCGGAGGACTGTGGAGGCTGAGATGCAAAGAATGAACCAGAGTTGGGGCACTGTACGAAGGATGGCCACTGACCGAGCAAAGTGGAATCAATTTGTTGTTGCCCTACAAGACGCCACCAGGCGTAATGGCCACTGACTGCTTTGACGGTAGACGGCTAAGGATCAAAGAATTGTTGTTGTTGTTGTTTCCGTCTACTATGATGTTGTAATACCCTGTTCAACCTGAAAGTTGGTTATAATTGGGGTATATTGTGTGTTAGGTTCTTCGGTGCTAGTCGTCTGTTAGTCCTGAAAAGGACTGGTCCTGAAAAGGACCACTAGCTGGTTGTCTGGTTTCCTCTTCGTTGCTTGTCGGTCGTGGTGTGTTCATGGTGTTCATTTCCTGCCTTCCTATCTGTCTTGTGTCGTTTTGTTAGTTTTTGCTTTCCTCGTTTCTGTTTCTCTTGTCTTCCTGCTTTCCTGTATCTGTAATAGTGTTTTTTCTATTATTGCTGGTAGAAGTTTTTCAAGTGTTTCTTCGATGACTTCCTCGTCTGATTGTTCGTTTGTTTTGGTCGCTCTTGTGTTTGATGTCATTTCCTCAATGGCTCTTCGCTCTGTTTCGATTCTCTTGAGGATTGTGGAGTTTTCTTCCTTCAGTTCTGTCAGCCTCTTGACATCTGTTTTTATCTGCTGCTGGATTCTTTTCATTTCTTCCATCATATCTTTGACGCTCTGTAGATCTATTACGTCTTCACCACTGTCGGTTGGTTCTTCGGGAGCCTGCTTGCTTCTGTTTACGACCTGTAGTTTCATTTCTTTCACTTCAGCGGTCAGCTTGTGTAACTGTCGTCTATCTATTATGCGCTGTTTTTCTGCACCATCCGCAGCCACTCTGTGTTTTGCCTCCTTGAAGGGGATGTTTTTGGACACGGCCTCCTTCAAGATGCTCTTTGTTTCCTGAAACACAGGGCAGCCTCGGTACCTTGCCCCGTGGTTTCCATGGCAGTTTGCACAGGTACGGTTTGCATTAATTGATTTGTAGTTGTGGTCCTCCTTCGCCCTGGGGCAGTCGCCATATTGGTGGTTTCCCGCGCAATATCGGCAGACAGCGTCTCTCCTGCATGTTTTCTTGGTGTGTGAAAACTATTGGCAGTTAGAGCACTGCATGACCGGAGGTATATATGGTTCTGTCCTTTTTGTTGATGTTTCGAGCGTCAGTCTCTCGGGTCTTGTCGATCCTTCTACCGTAACTATCATCAGGTTGGTATCTTTCTTGGCCCAGGTTTTTAGCCTTTCGACCTGCGTGATTTTAAGATTTGCGTTTTCAGCTTGAAGGCGTCTTGGACCTCGCCTTCGGAACCTCTAGTATCCACCCCTCTGATGACCAACTTCTTTGTTGTCTTGTACTTTTCCACCACCACTTTTATTTGGTGGGGCAACTGGATTTCCTTTGGACCGGATTAGAAGATGCATTTATACTTTTCATGGGATAAATAAAAGCACGCTAGGCTTAATCCACAGTCCTCCGCCAAGTTGTTTTTGGTCAGCCTCTCTTTCGTTTTCCTTCAGGGGTCCAAAGCATAGCTGTTCTTGTGATGGCATCGGGGTCTCTTCTGAGGACATGGCCAACCCAGCTCCAGCGTCTGCCAGCTATGATGGTGTGCATGTCCTCTTCCTTGCTACGAGTAAGCAGATCTTGGTTGGTGATGGTATTCGGCCCAAAGATTAGGTGAATTTTTCTGAGGCATGTTGTGTGAAAAGAGGACAATTTCTACATTTCCTTCTCTGTAACTCTCCAGCATTCCGCACCATAGAAAAGCACAGAAAGCACAAAGCTCTGATATAATCTTAATTTTGTGCTTGTGCTGTATTGGGAGGACTTCCAGATGTTGTTTAGGCTAAAGAAGGCTGTTCTTGCCTTATTCATTCTGATGTTGATGTCTCTGCCTGCCCCACCGTCTGGTGTTACTATGCATCCTAGGTATGTGAAGATGTCTGTCTGTACCAGTTGCTGATTCCTTACTGATATGGGCTCAGGGTTGCTCACATTGAGCGTCATGACCTCAGACCTCTTTAAATTGATGTTCAAGCCCACCTATTACACATAAGGGAGGGAAACCCGAGGCCTGTAAACAGTAAATTAATATGAAACAAATATAAAGGTATGCTATCAGGCACTCGCAGGAAATAAAGAAGTAGAACACCAGACAACAGAAAAACAACAGACATGAGTGGCTTACCCAGGATTTGAACACTGGACCTTCCGTGCGACAACCCCGCCTAGCCATGCAAGCGAATCACACTATCCGCCCTGCCATTGAAACATCATTTTAGATGATGCGTAGATGGCAGGGCGGATAGTGTGATTCGCTTGCATGGCTAGGCTGGGTTGTCGCACGGAAGGTCCAGTGTTCAAATCCTGGGTAAGCCAATCATGTTTCTGTTGTTTTTCTGTTGTCTGGTGTTCTACTTCTTTATTTCCTGCGAGTGCCTGATAACATACCTTTATATTTGTTTCATATTAATTCAAGCCCACCTGCTGGCTAAACTTATTAAGTCTATCCGTTTTTTCCTGGATGTGTTGATGTGAATGTGCTAGTAGTGCAATGTCATCTGCATATTCCGCTAGGTATAATACATGTCAGCAAATATGTATTACACGAGTTCCGTTTAATGCACATTCAAAGATGAATTTCTACTTTGTATTTTTGACCGGCTTTCGTAGATTTCGATAGGTGATTAAGAACAATGTTAGGTCTCTTCTGAATAGAACTGACAAAGGTGATGACTCAGTGCGAGATGAGGTAAACAGATAGATTTCACTAGTGAGTTGGTGAAAAGGTAAAGTCTGTCCCTGGATTTGAGAAAAATTTCTCTAGCCCAGCCTATCGGTTACGGCTAAAAAATATTGTTGTTCCGACACAGTTCCCTTTCTATATATATATATATATATATATATATATATATATATATATATATATATATATATATATATATATATATATATATGTCCACCACTCACATACACACACAGATAAGTGACAACAATTAGACGCACAAACGTGAAAACTATACTAATGGAATGAGGATGTTGGGACGAGCTGACCAACACAGTAAATACAGTTTATGTAAATTTTATTTACCATAAAGAAAACTTCATAACATATATTTATCATATATCGAATATAAGAAAAAACATCATAGGGGTACAGAATTAATAAAGAAATAGACCCATAAGTACTATCTCCCCCCTGTTGAAACAAGATCCCACAAAGAGAAGTTAATTAACCCCCAAAAGGTCAAAAGATTAGCACTATGGTATAGACTTTGACTATACTGTAAAGAACAGAGTATTTACGTTATTCTATTCTATTCTGAAATTGAAAAGTATTAGCAAAACACAGTAAGAAATATACAAAGTGAGTACATGGATTATACAATAAAAGAGTTACTCATTCCTGCTTTCTTTCTTTCCATACAACCGTGGCCACGTTCATTCGTTCTTACCTAATACTTGATTTGCAACTTCTGGAACAATCTTTAATACACATGCACACAGCAAATCCAGTGTTATTTTGGCAAAGAAAACCCCAGCTCCTCAAAGACAGATTAAATCCACTTCTCCGAGGAAGGTTCACTTTGTTACTTTTATTTAGGATTTATGTTTATGTCACATTAATTAGTCCAGGTAAGAAATTTAACAGTGCTCACAGTGTCAGTAGCTTGAGATTTCCATTTACATAGGAATGTCAGGTCGGTAACTTCTCTCAGTATAAAATTCCTTGTCCCACCACAAATGGTCAAATGTCGGGAAATGTTAATGTTGGTTATGTCGCCACAACGGGCTGACTGAAAAATGAAATAGGGAAAAAAAGAAATCTGGATCTATATGCTCAGTTACAAAGTCACTCTTAATGTTCTTTGGGTTAGTACTCTGTCTCTTTCTGGGTGTAAACGCAAAGCCAGACAGGTTTACCTTGAAGACCCAGATACTAAGTAAAAATGTTCTTTATATGGTTATTCTCAGACTTATATGGAAGCCGCTGGTAGGGTTTTGGGTTTGACCCACTACTGTGTGTAGGAAGAAAAAAAATACAAAATACTTAACCACAATATAGTATTCTCAATCCTATCCTACCCCGCGTAAAATATAATATATTTATCCACTGCGGTTATTTAACTTTAATTCAAACCACAAGCCTAGAGCTTATATGATTGTTTAAAAACTCCCGCGAAGTAAATTCTAGTCTTTGACCAAATTAATCATCATGAATTAGAAATAAATATATATTTCGTCAATACTCATAATGAACAGTTCATTTACTATTTGCTTAAAATATTCCTTACTCGTTAAATAGCAGTTACTTAAATCGACGCTACAGCCGGAACAATTTAGCTATAGATTATTTTAATTCGCTGGCCAAAAAGCACATAAATCATGATGGAATAAAATGACAGACTTAACCATTAAATCACTCTACACAGAAAAATCTTATTGAAATAAAATACGGACTTAACAATTAATCACTAAACTTCTAGTATAATATTTACCACAAACACAGAAATTAAACAGCTCCAACGAAAACTTAGTAACTCCAAATAATAAAAATGGATTTAGAAATCGCAGCTAGATGTCTGAAAAATGTGTGGGTACTGGATAAATTGAGTTTAAAAGCTGGACTTTATATATTAAATTTGCAGAACTTCGCCCGCTCTTGCGATATATAACACCTTTGGGGAATTCTTCATTCAAATTCTGTATGAGGTAATTTTGACACCATCGCCGCAGAGTAGACGTGGTCCCACGATCAATCGTCTCTTTGATCTCGTCGATCAGTAGCTTAATTACGTTGTCATGAACGAATGGACAAAGGGGGGGGGGGGTAAATTGTAAATTATCTCCCCCTTAGTCTCAGATTAAGTCCCCCTGAGGTTCAAACGTTTGCTTATCTCCCCCTGAGAATGTGCACTAATAAACAGGGACGACTTTTTAAATTATTCCCCCTGCTCTACAAATCTACCACCCCGTCCCCTCTCTTCGTGTTTCGTTTACCTGTCTGATTGCAAACATTCCTCGTAGTTTATACGACATAGAGAAAAGAAAATGTGCGTGGCCAAATTAAGAGTTTGACATATATAATGAAATGAAGGGGTCTGCGTTTAAAAATATGTCTGTTGGTAAACATTCCTAAGGCAAACAGAGAAAATAAAATAAAATAGGCGTTCTAATTTAAGAAGGAGACAGATATCTAAGTGTAGGAGGGTTTTACGTTAACAAAACGTGCATAGCTAATGAGGAAGCCCGGTAAAAGAAATATGTAGATATATGAAATCTATTTTCATAATTCCCTGTCACACCGGCACATATTGCTGCCTAAATTAGAAGTTGAGACGATGTGCTTGAAAAAACCAGTGCTGCCAGAGCAGGGTATTTTTTTTACTAGATCTGAGTTTTTTGGCTTCCGTCTGAGTATCTGGGTACATGTTTTCCAAATCTGCATTAATCTGGGTATATTTGACAATTGGCATTTATAATATATGTATATTCTGTGCACTGTGTATTATACATTATATTTAATATTTTAATTAAATGTAAAAAATTACGTGCTATATATTTTTTTATTCCACTTAAATTTAATTCTTGTTTTTAACCACATCAATGGCGTTGTGTTTTGACTCGTTTACATCAACTATTTGTTTCCTGTTATTCTATTAATGGCTGTTATCTACAACACTCAGTCATTTTGGCGATGTGTTTTAAAGTATTCTATTAAAATTTTAGACTTAAGCAAATAAACAGCATATTGTTTTTTTTTTGGTATGGTTATTATAAGATTATAAAATGAGCGATGATGAAGGTATGATAGGTAGTTGTAGCAACATGACGACACACACGCCACCGCGTAAAAAAGTGAAGCCATGGTATCAGTAGGCTTTTTGTGCGGAATGGCTAACAGACAGCGAACTGAAGTATTGGATAAAGCCGGACTCTGGCAATCTCTATGCTGCGATTTGTATGGTCTGTTCCTGTACATTAACTAATGCCAACAAAACAGCTTTATTGACACATAAAAGCACACAGAAGCACATGAAAAAACTTCGAAACCAAAAGGAAAACACTCAACATTAACAAGTTTTTCATCAAATCAAAAAAAAACCTTTCTCCAAGACAAAATTGCTAAAGCGGGGATACTGTTGTCGGCTTTCATGTCAGAACATAATGCTCCATTTTCACAAGCTGATCATTTGATTGAATGTTGCAAGCAGATGTTTCCAGACAGCACAATTGCTCTAAAAATGTCACCGAAGCGCACCAATGCTGCTTATGTGATGCAGTACGGCATTGCTCATTTTGAGCGGCTTGAAGCTATAAACATTAGCAGAAATCATAAATTTTCTATAATCGTTGATGAGAGTACTGATATCTCTACGAATCACATGTTGGCAGTCGTTGTGCGATTATGTGACACAAAAACAAGAAAAGTAGTTGATTCACTGTTATACATCATTGAGGTGGAGGATGGGGATGTTCTTGGCATGTTTACAGCTGTTAAGAAATTGTTGAGCACGCACGCAATCCCGCTTAGTAACGTCATTTGTTTTGCTGCAGACAACTGTGTCACTATGATGGGGACTGCAAGTAGTTTACAGGCACAGCTGAAGAAAGAGATTCCACATGCCTTTGTTCTCGGCTGTGTTTTTCATTTGTTTGCACTTTATGCAAATGCTGCCAGCAACCACCTACAATCTTGAAATATTTTAATAATGAATATCTACTTCTATTTTTCACTTAGTAGTAAAAAAAATAATTTCCAGTTCCAGTTAATACAAGATGTAGTTCAGGCCCAGAAACATAAAGTGTTGAAGCTGTGTGAAACACGCTGGCATTTGCAGTGAAGCAGTCATTGAGAGGATCCTTGAGTAATGGGATGCTCTGCACTTGTATTTCCAAGCCGAAGCTTTAGTGGAATTCGTTGACGGTACGGGGTGCGACATGGAGCCGCGGTAGCATAGTGGTTAGTGCACTGGCTTCCTAGCGCAGTGGTCTATGGTTCGATCCCCAGATGAGGCGGAAAAATTTTTAGGCCACAAACGGCTCCTGGGTCGACCCAGCCCCCAAATGGGTACCAGAGCTACTCTGGGAAGGTTAAGGCGGCCGGCGTGATGCCGACCACATCACCCCTCGTGTGCCGACGGTCAAGATAATATGGGCCTAACACCATATTCCCAATATGCCTCAATGGGCGTGTAACGGGTTCCTTTACCTTTACCTTTACGGGGTGCGACGTAATGCAAATAATGCAGTATCGGACACCATTGCTTTCTCGTTAGCGTCCTGAAGTTGCTAACAAAGTTTAGCATTTTTCTGTCGGTCTGACTCACTTTTAATCCCCGCCTCTTTTTACTTGACCATAAAAAAGAGCTTGTTTACCATCTTTCGCAACCTGTCATTCACAGCAGAGGCGAATCACGTTCGCTTACGCAAGTTCCTCACTCAAGCAGATCTGTCAATATGACGATAAAGGGCAGATTGCACGTGTTTCCCACGTGCGAAGCGTAACGGCTTTGAAGACTCTCTATAAGGGGAGCAAATCCTTTGATGTTTCGTACTTACAGGGAAAAGATAACTCTGTGATCTCTAGAAACAGCGAACATCTCAGATGGGAGCCCGCTACACTGGTTAAGCTTTTGTTGTCGATTAGCAGCGGCCGACAGAAGCGCCCCAAGACCTTTTATCTGTAAAAACGGAGTTTCTGATTCTCTGCAAGGAATCTAAGCGTGAAGATTAGCATCTTCTAGAGATCTTAAGAACAGAATGATATATAAACTGCGTCTCCTCACAATCATTTATCATTGTCGCCCATAATTTTTCAGGGAGAGTCTAAACACGCTACCTAGAACCATTGCGGATAAAATGTGTTAATAGCTTCGTGGGGACCTTATTCTGAATTTTTGGCATAACCTGATCAACGGCGTCGAGCGGTTTTGTAATGGCTTCATTTGGCCTATAAATTGATACATTGTGGTTCATGTTGACCTGTTCTCCATTTTACTGATTGGATTGAAGTTGTGCTCTTTGGGCCTTACGCGTGTCTAAGTTCGTTTGCGAACAGGACCGGCCACATAGACTAACTGACATTTTAATCATAAATGGTAACTGGACTCTAAACACCAGAAGTATTTATTAAATTTTTATCAGCCCACTGGGGTGTGAAAAATTATCCTGACCTGATAGTCGCAGCCATAGTGGATTTTTTTTTTATCCAGAAGAGTTGCGATATTTCAGAATCGGCACTCACCAGAGCCAGCCGATAAGATTTACCAAATCATCATAATAAAGTAACACTAACTAACAGTTTTAGCAATCAGAATTTTTCCTACAGTTTACCGTGAACACCAGATCTCAGAGAGTCTCGGCATTAACTATTCAAAGTGACAATAGTGTTTCCAGGAATCAATCACCGAATTAGGCGTCCCCTTACAAATTCTAAGTATTTGTGGAGGGACTGGGGCCCAATTCGAAAGATAAATACTCTGGACCAGATATATCTATTTCAGTGATTGTTTTTTCGTCCAAAGATTGTTGTCATCATGAGTAGGTAAGAAGCGAGAATATGTGGCCACGTAGGACAGAGAGTGTAATATTTTCTTTAGTACAGGAAACACTGTAGCAGATGCACTCTGTTTGACTATTGTTTAATTTTATTGGATAAAGTTTAGTGGGAACTGTGTTCCTTCTTTACTTCCTTTACTGTAACCTTGTGCTAACATTTGACCTTTGGGGTTATTAACTTGTTGGGTTCTTTTCTTCTCAATGAGGGGAGGGCATAGGTAATCTGTTATTTTTCTATGCATGTAATTCTGATGTATTTGATCTTTCTCTTTTAGATATTAGATGTTGTAAAGTTTAAATGATAATAAACTACAAAATAACTAAACTTTGTGTGTTGGTCAGACCCATACCCAAAATATACCATAGTTTCTCACGTTTGTGTCACTTGTTGTCACAGTGCTGTGTGTGTGTGTGTGTTTGTGGTTAGTAAACTTATATTTCTCAATATAAGAAGGTGAAAGGTTGTCATATAATAAACTATAGTCGTATAGATAGGCTGGACTAGAGAAACTATTCAGTCCAGAGACAGATCTTCTCCATAACTTTTCACTCGTGAAACTCTATTTCTTACACTTATACTTCTCACGTACTATCGCCATCTCCTATGCTCAGGCGGGATCTTACATAACTTTTAAAACCTACTTACGCACGACACGGGGCAAATCCTGCAGACGATGAACACACTGTTGGCATGAAGCATATGCTTCTATTTGTCGGCTACATACTGGTTAAACTTAACGTCATGAACATCTAATTCCAGTCCGAGAACTTCCGTTTTCACAAAGTGTACAGGAGTGTAACAAGAGAGTATCGTTTTCTTCTCAGTATGTCTATTAGGCAGGAATGATTGCAGCATGAGCATCGCACTCTTGCCGACCTTGATCCTTCGGATGTACAGGTGCACAAGAAACTGAATTACATTGAGCTGGGTGGTCGATGAGAAGGGCACTTAATCCGACAACCGTTAGAAGATAAAGAAGTCCAGTTTCGCAAGGATGTATTGGCATACCTGATTGAACTGTGTACTCAAATACGACGCTGGTTCTCACTTGGACAAATCAGTGTTATGGCGCAAATGCAGCTGTATGATCCAAAGCACGCTCTCGAGATCAACAAACCTTCTGTCATTCCATTAGCAGCGCTGTCTAATCAATGGCGAGAATTGGCGTTGTACCGAAATGATCTTGGACATCTGGTGGATAAGAATCCGCCCGCATTCTGGCTGGGACTGCATTATGTAACATATGCTAATAACCAGAAGAAATTTGATGTTTTGGCTGACCTCATGTGCACGCTTATGGCACTACCTCACTTCTCAGCATGAGCCGAAAGAGTGTTTTCGAAGGTTAACTAAACAAACCAGCAAGCTTTTGTGTTAAACAGTTTCCAATAGAAAGCTACTAGCCAAGCAAGCAGTTGCGAAAGATGGAGTTTGTCATAAGTTTAATCCTAGTAAAAGCGTGGTCTAAGATGTGCGTGAAGGACGTTGTCGGCAGATATATGCAAAGATTATGGAACTCCACAATCAAGATTCGACGTTGTCAATTCATGAATATGATCTTGAGGAAGGAGAAGTCGTTGACATGGATGCCGGAGTCGCTGACAAGTAACAATTTTCAGCAGTAACATGTTACAAACTAACATTTTGTATTTTATTTGAGGAACATTTTGTTAACGTAACTACTGTAAGTATGTTACTGTTAAAATATTTCATTTTCAAGAGATCATATATTGGGGTATTAATAAAATCATTTTTATATAATTTTGAATTTTTGGTCATAAGCAATAAAATAAAAATGAAATAAATACAAATTGGTAGCACACAGCTTATTTGTGCTAAAGTTGCACTAAACGATTGTTTAAGCATCGTCTATCCCGTGTATTCGAGGCATAAAATAATCTAGGTATTTCTTGATTTTTTTAAAGAAGAAAATCTGGGTTTATCTCTAGAACTTGAGTGCCAGCCTTGCTCCTAGGCACCAACCAACAAAATATTTTTGACTAGCACGAAGTGTCACATTAATCGAGGCGATACCTATTGTATCTTTAAGGGTTCTTTGTTCTGGCAGCCAGTTTATACACTGTCATTCCTTCAGCACATAGACATCCCCTTTTCGGCTTTCTTGAATTGACATATGTGTGTGCTGGTGTGGGTGCAGCTCTTGCTATGTAATATCCTAAATCGTGTATTTTAGACAAATGTTTTCATTGAAATAGCAGTAAAACCCACGTGTTTCAAAATTACTGTTTGTACACAGACAAATAAGCACTAATGATTTTTGAATTATTAAAGCAAGGTATGAATGTGTTTATGGAAAGAAAGTTTTTTTTTAATGTATTAGTATGCAGATAACTCTGTATATCTATGATGTATAACGTGTTTGGTTTCCTTCCAACATTTTTTGGGGAATACATATGTACTTCATGCATGTCAGCAAATGTTAAATTAGATTAACTATAATCAAATATTACCCTGCTTTCATCTGTAGAATTTAGTTTACTTTATTCATTTCATTTTACTTTATTTAAAATGTTTAACCCTTATTATTTACTTTTGTAAGTGTGCAAATGAAAGTGTGAATACGCACGAGTGTTCATGTGTAATTTTAAAATGTACTTTCCATATATTTCAATTTGTAAAATGTACACGACTTTGTACATTGAAAAGGATTACAAATAGATGTGAAATAAATAAAAATAAACAATAAAAATAAAATATGTTCTTATCAGCTTAATATCTGATTCGTGACCCATTGAGCCACTACGATATTAAACTGATTTTAGTAACTAGACGAGATGCCCGGGCTTGCTCCGCTCTCGTCACCGGTCGACCTGGTATTGCAGTTCTTCCGGGAATGGCACAAATAAAAGCAATATACGAGTGGTTGAAAAATTATGCGATTCTAACAGTTTGCATCCATTTACATAGAACACAGGTTTGTTGTACACGTTACAGTGTCACAGGAACCAGTTGTCAGTGCTCGACTCCACAGATGGTTTCTCGTCTGTTTAATTATCATAATTTTTATTTTCTCAGTGATAATGTCACCTCCATATTCAAGATGTCTGCTGCTTCAATGCTCGTACAATTCTTGTTTACTTTATGCTTAAGAAACTATCATTTGCATGGTTTTCCAGTTTTCACTGGTGTGTAATTCTGATGTTTTGTTGGTGTCATTTTTGTAACTCACATGCAACACTAAACACGTGTCTCGCTATTAATGCCACCCCCAACACGCGTCGCGCGATACACAATTACTACTATCACGCGTGTAAGGCCACATGCACTAACTTTTTTTTCAGACGGACAGTGATAAAAACACTAACCTTCCCAGAGTTAGGTTTTAAAATCCTGAAAAACGCTTATTAGAAAAGATGACATTAGATGGGTTTACGTTTGAAAACATTACAGTACCCAGACAGCACATCTTCGAAACAGGAGGTAGAAGAAATTGCATATTTTGAACGCAGCCACTTAGCTCTTTTAAATTTGTATATTTGGGTTCCTTAGGGCTTGCTGACAAAGAATATGTAAAACGTTACGCAAATAGTCTAGGAATTACCAAATTATAACCAAAATAAAATAGTGGGGGTGCCTGACAGCATGAAATCATTTCTGCTCATAAAATTTTTTTATAACGTGTTTGAAAAAACCTTACGTTACGGAAATAGCCTACCATGTTAACTCCAAATTGATTGGAGCGAACAAATATAAGACTAAACACGATTGGTCGGGCTATAAATACTATCTTGTGTTGTTATGGGAAACGAATAGAAGGGGTACTTTTTTGAAAAGATGTGGAGACGTGGTTTCATTGGGTAGAGCTGCGAATATACTTGATTCAGAGCGTCTGTTCATTGCCACATCTTGTAATAAACCTACTAAGAAGCAGTACGTTGAGCACCAGTGTATATTTTATATAAAATAAAGCCTGGAACACCGGCAGATCGGAGTTGTGCTATATCCATTGCCAGTCAACGAAACTGTTTATTATTCTATGAATTGTGGGACTGTGGTCTTAACGTTATTGAGCAGCACCTGGTCAGAGCTTTGCTGAATCCAGAGTCGGACAGCATATTCCTTGGTCCATTTAGCTATCAGTGAGGTGTCTCCAGAGCCCAGGGGAGAAATCGAGCAGAGGAGTCTTTTCCTGCCGCCATCACGCAAGATAAGCTGATGTGGCCAGCTGAGCTCAACATTATGTACCCCCATCTTAAAATGACAGTGTAAAATACAATTAAGAGGGGAATTTAAGTGTTTTAATATCAGGAACTGAGAACATCTCCAATACTAGTTCCAATAAAGACAAACTATTGAAGTCATGATGACAAATACCAACAGAGCTTGAACAAAACAAAACCAGTATTACCTCATATTACTACTACACCACTGACACACATAGGATACTATTAAAAATACATGTCACTACAAGATTCATATTGAGAAATTCTGTACATATAACTTGTAATTAAAATTGATTGTGATTCCTGGTTCCATTTGTATTTGAATCAGGACACATATACCTTCATGACAGCACTGAATACATATTGTTATTTGAAAAGTTATCAGTGACTCCTTTAAGATATCCTCGTAGAGTGTTTTATGTATGTGAGTGTCACAGTGTTGTCAAGTGTAGTGGAATAAATTAAATTGTTTATCTGTCTGTTGTTGTTTTGACTTACACTTCATCATACACATACCCTAGACATATAACGTAGTCATCACACTATTCCAGAATAATTCTGACTGAGGTATACATATGTGGCAGCAAGTAAGGTTATATATAATACACTACTCTTATTAGATATATATATATACCTTCACAGCTGATCTCAGTCAGTACACTAAGTCCCCTATAAATATTTATAACATCCCACTTTACCACATATATTGGGGTCTCGCTCTTGGGATTTTGAATCTTTCCCTATTAAAAATATTGGGGGTAATTCACTTCAGGGAATATAAGAATTAAAAGGTATCCTTGGGTGGAATTAAATAAGGTTGAGCTCTCGGTGCCTGTGTTGTCCATTAGATATATATTTAGAGATTGAATTGTTAGTTAGACATTTTATAAACTTACCTGATAGACAATGGCGGACCTAGCCAAATTTCGATCTGCTGCTGTTCAGACTGCAAAAGAGTTAGGATTAGATGGGCAAGTTATGGTTGCCTATGTCACTACTGAATGTGACAAATTTATTGAACGCGAAGAAAGAAGGTTTGAGGCCGAAAGAAAATTAGAGGCTGAAAAAGAAATTAAGAGGTTGCAGATTGAGGCTGAGGCTAAGAATTGGAAGCAGAAAGAGAAGACAAAAGATTAGCTGCAGAAAGGGAAGCCGAGGAAAGAAGACAGGCTGCAGAAAGAGAAGAGAAGAAATTAGCTGCAGAAAGAGAAGAGAAGAAATTAGCTGCAGAAAGAGAAGAGAAGAAATTAGCTGCAGAAAGAGAAAAGAAGAGATTAGCTGCAGAAAGGGAAGCAGAAAAGGAGGAGAAGAGATTACAAAGGGAACATGAGTTACGACTAAGGGAGTTTGAGTTTCAGGCCATGCTCCTGAAAATGGTGCCAGTCCCTTTGCCTCTGATGCCACTGCTAGCCAAGGAGCCTCAACCTCAGCTATGAATTTTCATTTAGATCATTTTGTTGAGAAAGACGATGATATAGAGAGCTATCTAAATAGGTATGAACTATTAGCTACCACGTATGGGTTAGAGAGAGAAAGGTGGAGCTTAAAGTTATCTCAGGGACTTCGTGGGGCAGCTTATGAAGTTTTTGCAAAAATGAGCAGAGGTGATCAGGAAAATTATGACATGCTAAAGCAGGCTCTTTTGTTAAGATATGAAAAGAATGCAGAATTTTATAGGAAAAAATTTAGGAATGCTAAACTACTGTCAGGTGAAACCTATCACCAGTTCTCTGCACGAATAGAGACATACTTGGAGAAATGGACTTCTCTGGGGAAAACCCAAGATCTTAAGGAAATGGTCCTTATAGAGCAATTAAGAGAGTCCATGGCTCCAGACCTGAGAAAGTTTCTCATGGAACAAGGTGCAGAGAGGCTGGGTGAGTTGCTAAATGTTGCTGAAAGGTATCAAGCAGCTCAAGCAGAGGTAACAGGTAATAAAAAGAAACAAGTGGATAACTTTAGGGCACCACAGAACTTTAATAAATTTGATCCTAGGGATCAAAACAAAGGTAAGCACCAGTTTGATAGGCCACGGTATGAAAATAAAAATAAATTCCCACAATTCGATGAAAGGAAATATGATGAAAGAAAATCTTTCAACCAAGGAAAAAGGTGGTGTAAGAAATTGTCAGATGGACAATCATGACACTGACCGTTGCAGAAGGAAACCTGTGTATATGGCAACCCTTCAGGTCAGGTCGACCTCAAGACAGGAGGAGGATATTATGTTGATACCACTCCAGAAGAGATGAGGAAGGCACAGGCTGGGGATAAAACACTCAAGCCTTGTTTCAGAAAATTGTCAACTTGTCATACAACTCCAGGCAAGGGAGATTTTTACATGAAAAACAAGTTGATGTATAGGAAGACTGGAGCTAGATCCAAAGGTCAGGGACAGCTGGTACTTCCTAAAAGATATAGGGCAGACTTAATAAGGAGCCTACATGTGAAACCAGATGGGGACCATGAGAAGATAGGTACCATCATTCAAAAGGTGGCTCACAATTATTATTGGCCCAAAGCAAGATGGGACATTGAGAATTTTGTAGTAAGGTGTAGCATAGCACATGAGGGAACACCCACAAGTGGGAACATGGATCAGGACCTGGACACGCCACGGGGCAAAATTAGGCCTGATAATAAAAAGAAAAATAGATTTGATAAAGTGGACCAAATGGAATGGGAAGCCCCTTTTCACGGACAAGCTTCACTTAACTGTTTTACAATGGCCACTATGCGGAGAGTGCAAAGAGATGTCTTACCCCAGGATAAGCCGAAAATCCCTCAATCGGACTTAAACAAACTGGAGGAAGAGGATGTAGAGAGGAAATCTCTCATCAAGAATTTTAAGTGGGGAGACAACCCCAAGAGAAAAATTGGTAGCGGTCGTTTTGTGCATGATAATTCTGGGAAGAAAAATCATCACTATAGAGCTTCGAGTGGAAGAGACCATACCGGTGCATGGACAAATAGGTCCACAAAATTAAAGGTCCATATGTAGCTTTGTTAAGGACGTGGACTGATGAAAAGGCAGAGGAAAACATTACATCTTCATACCAATATGTGAATGAGCTGACCACTCGTTTAAAAACTGGCTGGAAACTTGCCAATGAAAATTTGAAACAAGCCAGGAAGAAACATGCTGCCTATTATAACAGGAAGGCGAAAGACAGAAATTTGGCTGTGGGAGAGAAAGTACTGCTTCTTTTGCCCGGGAGTCAGAATAAGTTACAAATTGGATGGCAGGGTCCATATACAGTTTTAGAGAAGGTGT
This sequence comes from Oreohelix idahoensis, assembly GCA_024509875.1. NCBI lineage: Eukaryota > Metazoa > Mollusca > Gastropoda > Stylommatophora > Oreohelicidae > Oreohelix > Oreohelix idahoensis. The sequence goes on along the minus strand of JAMPIV010022426.1, from coordinate 155,860 downwards.
CTAGAACAAATTATAAGATAGATAAGAAGGGGAAAGAAAAAATCTATCATGTGAATCTCCTGAAGAAATATTTGGAAAGAGAACATCAGGAAGAGACACACTTGTTGACATTGTCCATCGCCATGGAGATGAAAAAGGAACCACTTTCATCATTTGAATATCCATTACACCCCTGTGAGACAGCAGCACAGGTGAAAATCAGTACACATTTAACGAAAACTCAGAAAGAGAGAGTGCAACAGGTTCTAAATAATCATGCAGAGGTGTTTAACAGACCGACCAGGGCATACAAACCTATTGGAATATGATATGAAACTGATAGACCCCACACCTGTCTGTATGAAACCATATTCGATTCCGTTTGCTAAGGAGAAAGCTTTGAAGGAAGAGATAGACTATCTGTTGCAGGAAGGAATTATTTCGCACAGTGAATCTTCGTATAGTTCCGGTGTTGTACTCTTAAGGAAGCCCTCTGGAGAACATAGACTCTGTATAGATTACAGGAGACTGAATGCTATTACAGAAGGACAGGTGGATCCATTGCCGGATACAAATCAGCTGTTTGCCAGACTAAATAAAGCTAAATATTTCTCAAAAGTGGATCTGAGTAAAGGATACTATCAGATTCCAGTAAAGCCTGAGGTTAGACCATACCTAGCTTTTAGTACCTCAGAAGGACACTATGAGTTTAATAGATTGCCATTTGGATTGAAGAATGCGCCTAGTGTCTTCTCTAGAATGATGAGAAAATTGTTGGATGTAAACATTTCGGAGGAACGTAATGAATCCCTGAGTTGCCTCTTTGATTGAGGATATTCCGAATGTTTCATACAGGATAATAAGAAGATTATGGGATCCCACTACGAAAACTCTGCTATCACCAGGTATATGTTATCTCCTCATAACGTACATTTTGAGGGAAATATAATGTTCTCTGGACATGTCATTGCGCAGACTCAGAGAAGAGAAATGGTGAATACGGGTTGCGAAGCAGCATTAAGACAAGCACTCACACTTGCGGCTGTTCAGTAACATAACCGAAATATATTATTGGTTGTAGAAGTCTGAGGCAGATTTCATGAGTAGTGCCTACTCTGAATGGACCCAACTACATAAAACCATGATAGCACCACAGCAGAGTAAAGTCAAGTTGACTTACATTTATCTATGTGTATATAGAATAAAGGACTGACATGGGATGTCTGTTTTAAGAGGGGAGGTGTCGTGAAATATTCTAATCCACATATATAAATTATCAGGTAAATATAAAGCCTAACAAATAAATTTAATAAAGAAAAGAGCAATGGTAAAATAACAGTGCTGTCACAATGACAGTACTCGAAATCCCCTTTGTTTTATGCTTCGTCTGCAAATTGTAACGTTTCCACGTTAAATATAAGCCACTGCATAAATACAAGCGTTTCCACAACACATTAAAACGGGTATTGCATTTCTAAGAAAAACATTGAGAGGCACACTGCGTAATGACCTAAATTAATCCTAACATTAATTATACTACGTTACCAAAACGAACGAACAGATGGACTCAAATAGAAAGAAGGGAGGGCTGAAAAACAAGGACACATGCAACACTAAACACGTGTCTCGCTATTAATGCCACCCCCAACACGCGTCGCGCGATACACAATTACTACTATCACGCGTGTAAGGCCACATGCACTAACTTTTTTTTCAGACGGACAGTGATAAAAACACTAACCTTCCCAGAGTTAGGTTTTAAAATCCTGAAAAACGCTTATTAGAAAAGATGACATTAGATGGGTTTACGTTTGAAAACATTACAGTACCCAGACAGCACATCTTCGAAACAGGAGGTAGAAGAAATTGCATATTTTGAACGCAGCCACTTAGCTCTTTTAAATTTGTATATTTGGGTTCCTTAGGGCTTGCTGACAAAGAATATGTAAAACGTTACGCAAATAGTCTAGGAATTACCAAATTATAACCAAAATAAAATAGTGGGGGTGCCTGACAGCATGAAATCATTTCTGCTCATAAAATTTTTTTATAACGTGTTTGAAAAAACCTTACGTTACGGAAATAGCCTACCATGTTAACTCCAAATTGATTGGAGCGCAACAAATATAAGACTAAACACGATTGGTCGGGCTATAAATACTATCTTGTGTTGTTATGGGAAACGAATAGAAGGGGTACTTTTTTGAAAAGATGTGGAGACGTGGTTTCATTGGGTAGAGCTGCGAATATACTTGATTCAGAGCGTCTGTTCATTGCCACATCTTGTAATAAACCTACTAAGAAGCAGTACGTTGAGCACCAGTGTATATTTTATATAAAATAAAGCCTGGAACACCGGCAGATCGGAGTTGTGCTATATCCATTGCCAGTCAACGAAACTGTTTATTATTCTATGAATTGTGGGACTGTGGTCTTAACGTTATTGAGCAGCACCTGGTCAGAGCTTTGCTGAATCCAGAGTCGGACAGCATATTCCTTGGTCCATTTAGCTATCAGTGAGGTGTCTCCAGAGCCCAGGGGAGAAATCGAGCAGAGGAGTCTTTTCCTGCCGCCATCACGCAAGATAAGCTGATGTGGCCAGCTGAGCTCAACATTATGTACCCCCATCTTAAAATGACAGTGTAAAATACAATTAAGAGGGGAATTTAAGTGTTTTAATATCAGGAACTGAGAACATCTCCAATACTAGTTCCAATAAAGACAAACTATTGAAGTCATGATGACAAATACCAACAGAGCTTGAACAAAACAAAACCAGTATTACCTCATATTACTACTACACCACTGACACACATAGGATACTATTAAAAATACATGTCACTACAAGATTCATATTGAGAAATTCTGTACATATAACTTGTAATTAAAATTGATTGTGATTCCTGGTTCCATTTGTATTTGAATCAGGACACATATACCTTCATGACAGCACTGAATACATATTGTTATTTGAAAAGTTATCAGTGACTCCTTTAAGATATCCTCGTAGAGTGTTTTATGTATGTGAGTGTCACAGTGTTGTCAAGTGTAGTGGAATAAATTAAATTGTTTATCTGTCTGTTGTTGTTTTGACTTACACTTCATCATACACATACCCTAGACATATAACGTAGTCATCACACTATTCCAGAATAATTCTGACTGAGGTATACATATGTGGCAGCAAGTAAGGTTATATATAATACACTACTCTTATTAGATATATATATACCTTCACAGCTGATCTCAGTCAGTACACTAAGTCCCCTATAAATATTTATAACATCCCACTTTACCACAATATATATATACGATGTAGCTTCAAAAAGTTTCCGGGATAGTCGACTCATGTTTGAATGCGTGATTATGTCATGAAGATTATAGTTTTATAAGTTGGTAGTGACCTTGAGGAAACCACATGGCTGATGTAACCTTCACATGTACTCTCTAACAGAAGTTATAGAAGTTTGTTTGTGTGGTGTGCTCGTAGCATCGTCAGAGTTGAAAATGTCCTTGATTGAACAACGTCCAAATGCCAAATTTTGTGTTTTGCTTGAGAATTAACCCTCAGAGACAGTAACGTTGCTTAATAAAACACATGGTGATACCGCAATGAAGAAATCCCAAGTTTTTGAGTGGCACAAGCGTTTCCTTGAAGGTCGTCTTAGTGTCGATGATGATCCACGTAGCGAATGGCCACCTACCTCGATAAACAATGAAAACATTGAGCGTGTTCGGAACGTTGTTCGTGTTGACAGAAGACTTAGTGTTGAGAAAATAGCCTCAGAAGTTAGAATATCAGTTGAAAGTTGCCAAAGTATTCTCTACAATGAACTGCACATGCACCGTGTTTGTCAACACATGGTTCCTGTAGCGTAGCAAATGTTGCGTAAGTATTATATGTGTTGATAAATGTTCTGTGGAGGATGTCACATTTGCCACACAACGTTGAGGGTGTTGTATTTCATCTGCTTCTCTAAAGGTATAACAATCCTGGCCTTTGCAGAGTAGTGTGCCACCCTCAGACACCAGGGATGATGAGGCGTAGTAGCATGGTGTCTTTTGTCTGGTTTAAGTGTGTAGGATGTAGATGTGTATTCAGACAGTGAGCATTACAAGCAAGGCAATCCACACAAGGACGTCACGTTAACTCACGACGTGAAAAGTCAATGATGCTTGCAACAGCTAGTGACGGTTTTGTATAATTTATTATAAACGCCACAATGACGAAGTGTGTAGACATAAACAAGCAGGTACATCATAGGTACGATCAAACAGTCATTATTACATATGTCGTCAATTCAACAGGCACAGCAGACAGCATCAAAATAATGTGCATCATCTGCCTTTTAGGATATCATGACAAGCTGTACATGTAGTCAGGTAGTAAACTTCCCCCTTTCCATAAGAGCTAGAAGATATCAACTAGGAGATTAAAGATGGTCTCCTCGATTTGACCTCAACAAGACAGGCATGTCTTTTGAGCGTCACATTATCGTCCTCTATTGTCCAGCAAACAGCAAAGGTATCAAACCTAGATCCATCAACAAAGTTCAGGAAGCAAATAGTCCGTAGGACAGGCATCAATCGATGCGTGACAATCTAAGTGGATCGTGAGCTGAGCAAACTAGTCATATCGTAGACTTTAGAATAAGGCAGGCTAAGCAAAAGTCAACATCACAAGATGGCGATAAAGTTACTCAGCCAAAAAAGGGATTTAATTACCTGTTCATAAGGAATTAAATGAATAATCACATATGCCTCCAGGCATTAGGAATAACACAGAGATGTATCATCTCAAGATAGGAACAACAATCATGAGGACTCCTTCCTGAATAAACTAAGCGAAGACTAGCACATAGCTACGTCTCGCCTTCACAGCTTCTCAGCACAGACTGACCTGGGCGGAAATCGTTTTACCAACGCCACAAAAAGGGACATGCGCAGAAAACGCGAATCGAATACAACTCAGGCCAATTTACGAAACGCAGAATGTTCTACAATGTTCGACTTAAGACCTATTACCTTAAAAGGAAATGAATCTTGAAACATTGCGATTGCCAACTGTTTTCAAAGAACTGATGATCTGAGCGCTCCATATATGGTCGTGACTCACAATCGTTCACACAACTATCGGCAACCCTAGCTATCAAGATAAGACAACTTCTTAACGATAGCTATCAAGATTAGACGACTGTAGAAATAAGAGTGACTACAATTCCATGAGTTCCCTCCCATGCATTAAAAAATGAATATAGTCAAAATGCATGGTCAGAATAAGTTGCGACAAGTTTTTAGCAGCAACAGTTCCCAAAATGTTATCTCCTGAGCAGACAGAAACGAGATTGACACTGGCAGGAGACCTAATCACTGTAGCTGATCAAGATAGCAATTTTCTCAATAACATAATCACAGGAGACGAGACGTGGTGCTTTTTGTACGATCCTCAGACAAAATGTCAGTCCTATGAATGGAAATCACCCTCATCTCCCCGGACACAGAAATTTCGTTTGTACAAGAGCAAAGGAAAAGTTATGTTGGAAGTTTTATTTTTATTCCCAGGGTATTGTCTGCCATGCATTCATTCCCGAAGACCGAACGGTTAACAAGGAAATGTACGTTGATATCCTCCGTCGTCTAAAGATGCAATCAGAAGGAAAAGTCCAGAAAAATGGGGAACAAACAGTTGGGTTCTGCAGCATGACAATACGCCAGCAGATCGATCCCTACAGGTGAAGCAGTACCTCGCAACGCTCAATGTGACTGCCCTGGAATATCTTCCATATTCTTGTGACCTTGCACCGCCTGATGTTTTCTTGTTCCCTTGCCTAAAATCGGCACTGAAAGGGCAGAGATTCAAGGACTCTGAGGACGTTATGACCCATGCGACAAAGCAGATGAGAGAGGTGTCAAAGAATGGGTTCCAGGAATGTTTTCAACAGTTGTATGGACGTTGGCAAAAGTGTGTAGTTGCCGAAGGGAACTATTTTGAAGGAAATGTAGTGTAAATAATTGTATTGTTACTTATTTCTATACAATACACAAATTCCGGGAACTTTTTGAAGCTACCCCGTACATATATATATATATATATATATATATATATATATATATATATATATATATATATATATATATATATATATATATATATATATATATATATATATATATATATATATATATATATATATATATATATATATATATATATATATCATCATGTGACGTATTCTTTCCAGAACGTTGTCTCCATTACAGCTTCTCTGAACGCATCACGATTCTGTGCAAGTCGACCTGCATCAGCCAAAGACAAGTTCAGGCTCTCTGTGATGTCCTGGGTCCACCGTCGTCTTGGTCGACACCTTCCCCTTATTCCAGGGACCATGCCTTCCATCACTATTTTTTCCATACTATTGTGGTTTTTTATATGACCGAAAAATTTCAGCTTCCTTATTGCGATGGTATTTAGGAGCCAATGTTCCTGTACGTTTAGTGAGTGCAGTACTTCTCTGGTGGTCTTTTTTTCCTGTCCAGGGTATTCCCAACATCCTTCTGTAGCATTTCATTTCGAATGATGTAACCTTTTGTGCAACTGTTTTATTGAGTGTCCAAGTCTCGCAGCCGTATGTTGCTAGTGGGAATATACATGCTCTGATCAGTTGTAACTTTGTTTCTTTGCTTGTGCCTTGCCATAGATTTTTCATCTGTATTAGTTTATGTGAAGCAATTGCAAGTCTGCTTTTAATTTCTACTGCACAGTCGCCAAAGCTGTTGATGATTGATCCTAAGTGTTCGAATTCATTAACACTTTCCAGTTCTTCGTTATCAATTTCAATTTCTGGTTTGGTCTTTACTTTGTCTGTTGTCAATACTTTGGTCTTCTTGGTGTTTAGGTATAGATTCTGGGCCTCGCTGCGTTTTTTGGTGGACAGAATTAATTGTTCAAGTCCTTCTGGGTTGGTCGATAGGAGGACTGTGTCGTCAGCATATCTGATTTCCGGCATCTGGTACCCGCCGATGTTAAATGAGTCAAACTCTGTGTGTTCTTGGTCATCTCTTACGTTTCTCATGATAATCTCGGCATAAATGTTAAACAGGTAAGGGGAAAGGGTACAGCCTTGTCTTACTCCTTTCTGTACTTCAAACCATTCTGATGTTTCCATCTCTATTCTTACGGCAGCCTGGTTTTCTTGGTACAGCAATGCGATGAGTTGTGTAAGGTGGTTGGAAATCCCATATTTTTCATAATAGCAAATAACTGCTGATGTTGTACACAGCCGAAAGCTTTGGTGTAATCAATGAAACAAGTATGTAGTTCAACTTTAAATTCTCTACACTTTTCTATATGTTGAATATATGATCTCTAGTGCCTCTACCTGTATATATATATATATATATATATATATATATATATATATATATATATATATATATATATATATATATATATATATATATATACTCAAAAAAATTCTTTATGATTCCAATCGCGGAACAATAGGAATATAAATATATATAACAAATATATATATATATGTGACAGTGGCTAGCTATGATTCCACCCCCAAGACCCGTGCACTAAGAAAATTTATAAAGGATCGTTTGACAGGGGTTGCAATTATTGATTGCTTGCAACCCTCGCAGCAGCAGACTTAGCAATTCAAGCAAAACAAAGCCTTATACAGATCAACATTTAATACTACCGAACACCCAGACAGTGTTCGTAGACTTTAAGTCTTAGGCATCTTCTTGCTTGAACTAGACTTCAGATCAATAGCTTAATCTCTCTCCGCGACCGCGACTGGAATCATAAAGAATTTTTCAAATGACGCTGGCGCCTGCACGCTTCTCTTCTCTGATTGGCTGCTATACGTAAGCGGCAATACTGATGTAGCTAGTTTTAGTTGTAAACAAAGATTGCTGCCACTTAACGATTAAATGGCGGTGGAGAAACAGGCGAGATGACTATGGCACTGTCACATATTCCCCGCCTAATGTTGTTGTCATCCCGACAACTGCACAAAATCAGGCGCTTCAGTCGTATCTACCAAATCTGGAGAATCATCTTTTCCTTCACTTCGTCTCAGTTCGTTGCCAGTGACTCTAATGCTCGGACTCGCTCTATCTGTTCGTTGGATGATATATGGACCCCCTGTCATTGTGGAAGCACGAACAACAATGTACTCCTCTTCTGACCACATATCACGAATTTTGGATCTCTCAGCGTTGTGCATTTTCTTCTTTACCAATTCTCCCACTTGTAGGGGAATAGAACACGGCAACTTGTCACATCTCCCTTTCCGGACTGCTGCACAATTCTGTAACGGTGTCTCTGCTCTTACGTGCGCCCCTCGTAGCCTGTAAACGTGTCCTTTAACGCGTTTTAGATGAGTCTTCCCCTCTAAATGTCGACCACTTTTCATGGCGCCCTTAGGGTGACAGTTGCCACGGCCATCTCTTGACTTGCACTGTGACGGCAATCTAGAGGTGTTGGTACGCCTAGAGAGAGAGCACTCTTTGATGGACAAACCGATATCAAATGGCCTGGGGACTTAAATAAAAACATCGCTTAAGAAGCGGGCCCTGGGGACACTTAGCTGCCATGTGGTTTGAAAAGTCTCCACAGTTAAAGCATCTTATTTTCCTAGGCTTTCTCTGTGCCCTGGGTCGCCTCCTGCTACCCTTACATTCCTGGCCGCCTTTGAATTTCTTTCTTGCAATAAGTACCTCACGCTCTGGTCGACCACCAACCATCTTTATCTTTGAGTCATTCTGCTCCCCTTCTGTAACCTGACTCCCAGCCGCAGAGGGGTCTAGTTTAATGCCTGTGGACATCGATTCTGTACGTGACCTAGTTCTCTGCATCTAAAATAACGAACTATCCTGGTACGTCTCCCGTGCTCCTGAGTCATCGCATCAAGTCTTTTAGCCTCTAATTGAGCTACCTGTGCTCTCAACCGCTCCACTTCTGCGTTTAATACATGAGCATCTATTACCATCACCGTATTTGCTGCTTCGACACTGGCAACACCAGCCCCAGAAGTGGGTTCAGTCTCTAAAAACCGTAGGGCATAGTCCCTCACCGACATGAACGATGTTGTAGGCTCTTTGATGATCGTTTCCTTTGCAATCTTTCTTAGTAGATCATCTCTAAGACAAGCAGCAAACTGGTCCCGAAGGAAGGATGGCTCCAAAGGAGTGACATTGTTCTGTTTTTGTGCTCTTAGATTACTTTCAAATACCTCGGGAATGCGATGGGGAAATTCCCAAAGCGACTCCCTTGAACCTTGCCGCGTAGAGTAAAACGTGGCCATTAGCTCTGGAATGCTTTGATGCTCCCCATACACCTTAAGAATGGAATGTAGCATTGCTTCTGGGTCATCGTCATTAGCCTGAATCCTCAGCTCCCTGCGGACACTTAGTGTCACACTGTCAAGAATAACATCTGCCTGGTCCTCGTTACTCATCATCCCTACTCTCCAGGCAGCTCTCACCTCTCTGACATATTCTTCGTCGGTAGGACCAGTGCGCTCCCCAAAGCACCGCACTTTCTTGTGAGTAGGTACCATGATGTACCGTACTCGTTCTGGTTGACCATCCAGTCCCACTACAGGGTCATCCACATCTTCGTTATCCAATCTACTAGCAGCACGTGCGTTGCGTGCCGCCATCTTGTTGCTAGTAGAGTTGACTAGAAATATTGACAAACTAGATGATCCTGTCCCTTGCCTTGCACTGAACTGGGTGTTCTACTGTTTCGACAGTTGCTACTCCGATGAAGAGTTGCTTCACTGCGTGCTGTCTGTCAATCCTGCCGACGACGCCACTTGTGACAAGGGCTAGCTAGGATTCCACACCCAAGACCCGTGCACTAAGAAAATTTATAAAGGATCGTTTGACAGGGGTTGCAATTATTGGTTGCTTGCAACCCTCTCAGCAGCAGACTTAGCAATTTAAGCAACATAAAGCCTTATACAGATCAACATTTAATACTACCGAACACCCAGACAGTTGTTGCGCACAGATTTTTCTGAGTCGATATGTAATTTACTTGTCTTAGTTGAATACTTTAAATTGTTAACCAAAGAGGCATAACTCATGGTTATCTGAGGTTGCATTTTACAATGGTTGTTACCCTCTCTTGTTTCTTAACCTGTCGATCTATTATTAGATCTATGTCTGGTTGTTATCCATATATTTCTCGAATAGGTCAGCTTTTCTTGGAATGTTTGCAACCAGAGTCGATGTTTATTCCCTGACCATATAAGGCTCGATTGATCAGTCTGTTTCTTGGTTTGTGTCCAACATCGTCCCGCTTGAGTTTAACTCAGGGGTCAAGCGCTAACTGCGCATGTGTCGAGTTTAGAGTTGGTTGAGAAAGACTTCCGTTTGGGGAGTCAAGCAGAGGTTTCGATCGGATCCAGACGCGTTTTGGCGTCTGTGATCAGTTTTGACGGGGAAACGAAAAGTCCTCTTTGTGTAGTTAGTTATCTACAGAGGGTTTTCCCCATGTGATTCTAAACGCCTGGAGGCTGTGAGTTGTGGTGTTTATTTCTGAAGAAAGGTAATTGCTCTACCATTCATTTCTATTTGTCGCCAGCTTTAATGATTGACATTTTGTTCCCTGCTTGCTGACTTTTCCGCTGGGCGGGAAAGAGTCTATTTATCATTAGAAGTTCAACTCACGAATCATCAAGTCACTATATGCATCGGGTTGGTGCATGCCCGAAAGGTTATCTGTTCGTTGAATTCTGCTGCTCCGGCGGTATCACGTCGGACAAGGTTTGACACCTTTGCTACAAAAGGAACTTAGAGGACATTTGCATTAAAGGGGTCCGCCATATGTCGCGGCCTGATGTACTCCAGAAGATATGCTTGTTTTGCTGGGGGTCAGAAAGGGAGAGTTGATTTAATCTCCTACATCTATATTTTTTGGCTGTAGCTAGAAAAGGATGGTGGTTTCAGCACCTTAATATATCAACAGTCGTCTATGATGCACTTATGCCAGCTATATATTATTCGCCATTTCTATGCTGTAATGTCGTCAAGTATTGTAAACTGACTATCTATATTATGATGAGCGTCCATTGTCTTGTATCGTCAATAAATCCATGAAACGTCAGCTATTGTCCACAATTACTGACTTCTACATGTGGTTGTGTGGATGGACTGTGACCTGTCAGAACCTATACACGCATTCGCACCCATCTATTGATGTTTACTCATCTACATATCACCAACCACCCTTCTTGAAGCAAATATATAGATATCAAGCGAATACACACTTGAGAGTGAGTTTGTGTGACACCCTGTCAGCACCTCAATGCCTGGTGACCTATATCAGTCAAAACATTGTCTCCAGGTCGACTTGACACTCACTCACCTACGCAGCACTTACACCTTCGATACCTGAGCAAGACCTTTATTATTTATGGTGGCCTACATTACTACGAAGAATAACTTGTAACAACCTACAACAGGACGGTCATTCATTGACATTGTCTTCGTATAATCCATTGATACACGCAACATCCAGTGTGAGTCTATACATTTACAGTGGCTCAGACAAGAACCCCCGCTTTAACATATTGACCAGGATATCCGCCAATAACAACAGTGTTCGTAGACTTTAAGTCTTAGGCATGTTCTTGCTTGAACTAGACTTCAGATTAATAGCTTGTTCTCTCTATGCGGCCGCGATTGGAATCATAAAGACTTTTTCAAATGACGCTGGCGCCTGGACGCTTCTCTTCTCTGATTTGCTGCTATACGTAAGCGGCTATACTGATGTAGCTAGTTTTAGTTGTAAACAAAGATGGCTGCCACTTAACGACAAAATGGTGGTGGAAAAACAGGCGAGATGACTATGGCAATGTCATATATATATATATATATATATATATATATATATATATATATATATATATATATATATATATATACATATATATATATATATATATATATATATATACTGAAGCACATTAAAAACGCACCACTATTATATATACTGATGCCGAGAAGCTGGAAAAAAAAGTGTGGGAATGGATTTTCCCCATGTTTGCCATGAGGTAGAGAGCGAATGGCTGCTGGAATGGAAAGTGCATGATTCAACCCACGGGTTTGTGTACAGACTACATGAAAACGATGACAAGTTACACGTGCAACACGATTCCCAACAGCTATGACCCTGAAAATGTGTACGCGTTGTGGCAGTATACTCGGTATAAAAAGGCCGTTGAGACAAAACACCCAGTACATGTGCTTGAAATGCCACGACTATCTGAAAACCACCGCCAACGAGCCGTTGATATGTTGGAGACCGGAATGAGCTCGCGGGCCATTGCCAGAAGGATGAATTGCCACCACAGAACTATTGTACGTCTCAATGAACGTTACGGAACCACTGGCAGTGCCCAAGATAGACTTCGGAGAGGCCAACCATGAGTTACTACCCCTACGCAAGATCGTCATATTGTGCTGAGTCACCTAAGGAATCGTTCTCTCCCGGCAAGTCAAACAGCAAGAGCAATAGTGGGTAGACGTGGGCAAGTCTCTCGAATGACAGTCATACGACGACTCAGAGATATAGGCCTTACTGCAAGACGACCTTATGTTGGGCCAAACTTGACTCACAGACATCATCAGCAGCGCCTGCAATGGGCAGAGCAACATGTCAGATGGACTAGACTGCATTGGAATGCTGTCCTATTCACAGACGAGAGCAGATTCAACATATCCTTTGCTGATGGACGTATGCGGATTCGGCGACAGTGTGGAGAGCGCTTTGCAGATTGCTGTGTCAACCGATTTGGAGGTGGCAGTATTCACATTTGGGGCGGATTCAGTTTTCACCATCGCTTGCCTCTTCACGTCTTCCGTGGAAATGTTAATGCTATGACATATCGAGATGAGGTTCTGGATGCACTGGTTGCTCCTGCGTTCACAATTTATCCAGACTTGCAGCTTCTCCAGCAGGATAACGCACGTGCATTTTTTTGCATTTTTGGTTTTCTCACTTGCCTGCACATAATGCAATGAATTTCATAACAATCAAATGTACAAACTAATGACCAGCAAGGATTCATAGGAAAATGAATAAAGATTCCAAATATGTAAACTTGTAAACACTTATATTTACATTTCACATTCTGTTCCTGGATTATACAGGTGGTGCGTTTTTAATGTGCTTCAGTATATATATATATATATATTCTTCTTCTTCTTCTTCCGTCCTTAGCCAAAGACCGACCAAGCAGTCAGAGGCCATCACACCTTTTGGCGTCTTAAGGGCAACAGCAGGTTGATTTTCTCTGTTGTAGTTTCCCATCACGCCTAGCGGCGTCTTTAGGGCAACAACAAATAGATCCATCTGCCGTTGTTTCCGTAATCGGTGTGACAAGCCAACGGGTGATCAGCCCATTGGGCATATATATTTATATATATTTATATATATATTTATATATTTATATATATTTATATATTTATATATATTTATATATTTATATATATTTATATACATATATATTTATATACATATATATTTATATATATATTTATATATATTTATATATATTTATATATTTTGCATGTTAGATATAAGCGTGTGACAATTCAGTTAAGCAACCTCATGCACGTCTATGTTTACCTACTAGAAAATGTGTTATATATGCAACGATGCAATTACTATCCTTCTTGATGAATAAAAGAGCACATTTTTGCAATGTAATCTACAAAAACATTTTTAAAAATTAATCGATGTGTTAATACACACGCATGATATTTTCACGTTCTTGCCTATATGTCTGTGACTGTACAACCTTTGCTGTCACTTCTTGTCTTCTTCCAATGATTTATGATCCCATTCCAAGCCTTACTCTTATCTGTCAGATTATTGCACTGATGGTTCAGTTTGTTCCACTACGTCATAATGAACTGTCAAGTATCTCTTCACTGTTATTTGTTCCTATTGCTACCCTACCCGCTGGCCTGCATAGCGATATCAATGTTCATTCTGTTAGATGTCCAAAGGATGTGTACTACTGCTCTGTAACACCAAACAAATAAAATAAATTAAAAAAAAGGTCACTCATTTTAAAATTATTATCCTTGACTTGCTTTTATACACCATATAATCATTTAAAAATTATTATCTAAATAACAATTCGAACTAATTTATATTTTATGAAATATTAACTTCACGTGAAAGAAAACATGACATTACTGTCTTATTCAGATCACGACGACAGTAAATTTTGATTTGCTCGTAAATTTTTCGTGAGGACGTGAACACAGCGCCTACAATCCTTGGGTTAACGTGCTTTTTATTATCAGCAGGAGAGAGCTAGTCCAAAACTTGCCTAGCTGTTCTGACCATATCCTGTGCCATCCATACACCAGTGCTCATTTCTGAAACTATGGTATTTCCATAGATCACTAATACTTTGTCTTGATCTATTGTTGATTTCTAAATTACCCATCTCGCCACAGGTGTGATAGAGTGTAGAAGTAAATAAAAAGGATTTACAGTGAGGATCGTGACACGCGATAAGACTGTTATTTTGTGTGTATCACTGTAATTAATTATGGCGGCATTTTTTGCCGGTCAAAAATACAAATTTGGAATACCTTTGTGTTTACTCTTAAAAGAAACACAAGTATATAAAACATTATTACTCCTAACTGGGAAACGTTATCAAATTTAATGTAATATAAAATTATATATAGATATTAATTAAAAAATAATAGAATGCAAAACAGCTATGTTCACAAAATAAAATAACTTTTTTTAAAAATATATTGCACATATAAATATTGAAAATATTTTTAATAAACATATAAAAAAAGCAAAAAATATGTTTTTAATTTTATATAAACATTGCTGCCCATGTTAATTAATTATTATTTCCCCTGATTTTAATTGCCGATTTCAGTGTATGCATTTCGTTCTAGTCTTCTTAGTTCGCTCTCTTGTGTAGTCAAGTAAATCTCTCTTATAAAGTTGATAGTTTGTCTCATGCTTGTCTCGCCACGATTCAGTTTATCTAACCTGGGCGGAGAAGGTTGTGCTGCCACTCAGCTGCTCTCGTGGAGACAATAAAGTTGGAAGATAGATTCTATTGGTTGTTTGTCCTCCCCACATGAACACATCTGTCTTTCTGGATTTTACTTTGTTGATCTGATTATATTTGAGTCTGTAATGATTGGTTCTCAGTGTGAAAATGATTACTTCTTCTTCTTACACTTTCAGACGTCTACTTGAATATTTTCAAAGAAAGCAGTAGTTAGCTTAAGGCTATTTCCATATTGCAGTAATATCCAACAGTGGCCAAAATTCAGAGTATCTACAAAGGGTCTTCAAATGTGTTTACCTTTCGCTAAAGATTACTCATGTAAATTGAAGAATGGTGCTTCAATTCTAGGTAGCCTGAGAGGAATTTAAAGAAATCAAGTACTACGGCTGATAGGATCCAGGTCGTGTAAACCTTTCATCTTTTCTGACCTTCTATGAGTTAGGACTTTTCTCGTTCAGATGAGCCCCCAAGTGATTTAAATCAGTAAAATATTACTGTATTTAAAAACTGGGACATACGGGGGCAGTTCACTCAAAATAATGATTAAATCAACTATAAATTTGTATATTTATAGATAACAAAATTTAACAGTCATTTATCGTTAACAATTGTAAAATAAATAAGGTGAATTAGATAGCGTGTTTAAAATGTCATCACGTGATGCTGTGATGAATTTACCGTGATACAACGTTAAAATATCTCCAATTATAAAGAGAACATTGTAGGGATAAAAATAATGCGTAAGATACTAGGAGACATGCTCGCCTATGCCCGCATTTCCTACCGCCATTCAAACTAAAACCTAGCTAGTTTGATAGCCCATCTTAAGCAGAGAAATAATATACTTTCATTTATACAGACGGACAGATAACATGGAAGATATTGACGAAAGACTGTATTGTTCACATCAGACTGGCGGACAGTATTGTTGTGCACACTTTCACTAAAGTTTCAAATTTTCGTCCTTGAGACACGGAAATGCAAAAATCTAGCTGTAATGAACGAGAGGGGGAAGGTTGGAGATTTGTGGCTAAAAATAACTTAGGAGGCAGATTTGTGTAGGGTGTTGCGCGTAGTTGGTCCAAGAAACAAGTGTGTTTTTGTGACAAAACAAGTAGAGACAGACGGACCAACAGACAATAATACATACTTGACTGAGATCTGGCTGAAATTTGATTTTTGGTTTGAAGATTTGAAAAAGTTAGGGGGGAAGTCTGTGATTGGACAAATGTATTCATATTAGCGGGATAGAGACGCGCATTTTTGCCATTTGACATAATTCTGTCCAGTAACACAGTCAGTTATTTCCAGTGGTGTGTTCCCAGAAGATATTATATACAAATTAGTGGGACGCCATACTATAGCCAGCAGCTCAGCTGAGTTTTGCTAGTAATAACTGTGTTCTCAATTCTGAATTCTGAATTGTGAGTTTCTGTTGTGGCACTAAAGGTAGTGCCACATACTTAAGGAAGAATACACAAGCAGATGTGTTTGCCGTCTAACGTTTGTGTCGGTGCAGCCTAGCATTGTATTCCAGCTACAGAGTGGAGTGGGCCACAGTAATCCTGTATCAGATCGTCACATACAAGATGAGTGAATACGTGGCCTGCTGAAGATTCACCAGTAGTAAAAATCACTACAGATGCTCTGATTAGAAAACATTCTTTATTAGAGAGTTCACTTGCCAGCTTTGGATGGGGACTTAGCTGTCTCTAAAATTTCAGTTGGTGTGGTGAAGTGGGATGTTATAAATATTTATAGGGGACTTAGTGTACTGACTGAGATCAGCTGTGGAGGTATATATATCTAATAAGAGTAGTGTATTATATATAACCTTACTTGCTACCACATATCTATATATCTCAGTCAGAATTATTCTGGAATAGTGTGATGACTACGTTATGTGTCTAGGGTATGTGTATGATGAAGTGTAAGTCACAACAACAGACAGATAAACAATTTAATTTAATCCACTACACTTGACAACACTGTGACACTCACATACATATAACACTCTATGAGAATATCTTAAAGAAGTCACTCGTAACTTTTCAAATAACAATATGTATTCATTACTGGCATGAATGAATATGTGTCCTGATTCAACTACAAGGGAACCAGGAATCACAATAAATTTAAATTACAAGTTATGTACAGAATGTATTTAATATGAATATTGTAGTGACATATATTATTACAAATATTCTATGTGTGTCAGTTGTGTAGTAGTAATATGAGGTAATACTGGTTTTGTTTTGTTCAAGCTCTGTTGGTATTTGTCATCATGACGTCAATAGTTTGTCTTTAGGGACTAGTATTGGAGATGTTCACAGTTCCTGATTTTAAGACAAGTAAATTCCCCTCTTAATGTTAATTTTACAAAGTCAGTTCAAGATGAGGGGACATAATGTTGAGCTCAGCTGGCCAAGTTAGCTTATCTGGCGTGATGGCGGCAGGAAAGGACTCCTCTGCTCGAATTCTCCTCCGGGCTCTGGAGACACCTCACTGATAGCTAAAAGGACCAAGGAGTATGCTGTCCGACACTGGATTCAGCAAAGCTCTGACCAGGTGCTGCTCAGTACCATCAAGACCACTGTCCCACAATTTCATGGAAATAAACACAGATACGTTGATTAGCAATGAATTCTGGCACAATTACTGGCACAAATTTCCATCTGCTTATGTTCCAGGCTTTTATTTTAGCAAAATTGTGAGCTGGCTTCAACGCACTGATGCTTTATCAAGCTTATTTAAACAAGTGGTTTCGAACTAACGCTCCCAAGTGATTATATCCAGCGAGTCTAGCCAATCAGCCCCGTTTCGACAAGTGTTTGAAAAAATGTTACCTTTCCCCGTTTCCCCTAACAACGAAAGATAGTATTTATAGTCCGACCAATCGTGGTTAGGCTTTCATTTGTTGCGCTCCAATCAATTTGGAGTTTACATGGTAGGCTAATTCTGTAACGTGAGGTTTTTTCAAACACGTTATAAAAAAAATTTTATGAGCAGAAATGATTCCATGCTGTCAGGCATCCTCACTATTTTATTTTGGGTATAATTTATTAATTCCTGGACTATTTGCGTAACGTTTTACATATTATTTGTCAGCAAGCCCTAAGGAACCCAAATATACCAATTTGAAAGAGCTACGTGGCTGCGTTCAAAATATGTATTTTCTACCTCCTGTTTCGAAGATGTGCTGTCTGGGTACTGTTATGTTTTCAACCGTAAACCCATCTAATGTTGTCTTTCCTAATAAGAGTTTTTTATGATTTATAAACCTAACTCTGGGAAAGGGTAGTGTATTTTATCACTGTCCGTCTGAAAAAAAAATTAGTGCATGTAGACTTACACGCGTGATGGCAGCATTTGTGTATCGCGCGACGCGTGTTGCATGCGTTCCCGATTTTATTCGCCCCTCTCTCTCTCTCTATATTTGAGTCCATCTGTTCGTTCGTTTTGGTAACGTAATATAATTAATGTTAGGATTAATTTAGGTCATTACGCAGGGCCTCTCAATGTTTTTCTTAGAAATGCAGCACACGTTTCATTGAAGAAAGCGGGTAATAATACAGTAAGCTTTTACTATCAACGTGTAAGCGTTACAATTTGCAGACGAAGCATAAAACAAGGGAGATTTCGAGTACAGTCATTGTGACAGCACTGTTCTTTACCATTCTTCTTCCTTTATTTATTATATGTATTTATTAGGCTTTATATTTACTTGATAATTTATATATGTGGATTAGAATATTCCACGACACCTCCCCTCTTAAAACAGACATTATATGTCAGTCCTTTATTCTATATACACATAGAGAAATTCATTATTATTTCTGGGGTTTACGGTGATTCTCATCACACGGATGGCGGCTTAAAAAATCCGCTCCCAAATTGGTTTTTCCAGATATATACTCAATGCTAAAATTATATGGAGCCAAAAGTAAAGACCATCGGAGTAACCTGGAGTTCTCATGCTTAGCCTGTGCTAGAAACGATAAAGGTTTGTGATCTGTTTGCAACTTAAATGCCTTCCCATATAGATAAATATTGAATTTCTTTATCGCCCATATTACTGCAAGACATTCTTTTTCGCTAGTTGAGTAGTTGATTTCAGCTTTATTCAACTTTCTGCTAGCATATGCCACTGGGCTTAATTCCCCATCCAATGCATCTGATTTCTGTAGTAGAGTTGCACCTAACCCAATATTACTTGCATCAGTCCTTACTATGAATTCTTGACTTAAGTCAGGTAATTTCAAAATGGGTTTACTTGTGAGCTTTTCCTTCAATTCTTGGTAAGTCATTTCACATTGTGGTGTCCATGTAATGCGATCTGGATGTCCTTTACGTGTCAATTCCGTTAAAGGTGCACATATGGAATTAAAGTTTTTGATATACTTCTGGTAGAAACCACATAATGAGACAAAGGATCTCACGTCCTTCTTGGTTTGTGGTCTCGGGGCTTTCTGTAGTTTCTCTAAATTCTTTGGGTCAGGGGTAATGTTTCCCTGATAAACTGTGTGTCCCAAAAATTCCAATTCTTTACATCCAACGCAACATTTGGTTGGTCGGGCTGTTAAATTTGCCTCCCTAAGTCGATCAAACAGCATGTTCAGAGAGTCAATGTGTTCCTCAAATGTTTCTGTTGCTATAAGGATATCATCCATAAAATTTTGTTATACAGGGATTATTCAGAGGATCCAATAATTTTCTCATCATTCTAGAGAAGACACTAGGCGCATTCTTCAATCCAAATGGCAATCTATTAAACTCATAGTGTCCTTCTGAGGTACTAAAAGCTAGGTATGGTCTAACCTCAGGCTTTACTGGAATCTGATAGTATCCTTTACTCAGATCCACTTTTGAGAAATATTTAGCTTTATTTAGTCTGGCAAACAGCTGATTTGTATCCGGCAATGGATCCACCTGTCCTTCTGTAATAGCATTCAGTCTCCTGTAATCTATACAGAGTCTATGTTCTCCAGAGGGCTTCCTTAAAAGTACAACACCGGAACTATACGAAGACTCACTGTGCGTAATAATTCCTTCCTTCAACAGATAGTCTATCTCTTCCTTCAAAGCTTTCTCCTTAGCAAACGGAATCGAATATGGTTTCATACAGACAGGTGTGGGGTCTATCAGTTTCATATCATATTCCAATAGGTTTGTATGGCCTGGTCGGTCTGTTAACACCTCTGCATGATTATTTAGAACCTGTTGCACTCTCTCTTTCTGAGTTTTCGTTAAATGTGTACTGATTTTCACCTGTGCTGCTGTCTCACAGGGGTGTAATGGATATTCAAATGATGAAAGTGGTTCCTTTTTCATCTCCATGGCGATGGACAAGGTCAACAAGTGTGTCTCTTCCTGATGTTCTCTTTCCAAATATTTCTTCAGGAGATTCACATGATAGATTTTTTCTTTCCCCTTCTTATCTATCTTATAATTTGTTCTAGACACCTTCTCTAGAACTGTATATGGACCCTGCCATCCAATTTGTAACTTATTCTGACTCCCGGCAAAAGAAGCAGTACTTTCTCTCCCACAGCCAAATTTCTGTCTTTCGCCTTCCTGTTATAATAGGCAGCATGTTTCTTCCTGGCTTGTTTCAAATTTTCATTGGCAAGTTTCCAGCCAGTTTTCAACCGAGTGGTCAGCTCATTCACATATTGGTATGAAGATGTAATGTTTTCCTCTGCCTTTTCATCAGTCCACGTTCTTAACAAAGCTACATATGGACCTTTAATTGTGTGGACCTATTTGTCCATGCACCGGTATGGTCTCTTCCACTCGAAGCTTTATAGTGATGATTTTTCTTCCCAGAATTATCATTCACAAAACGACCGCTACCAATTTTTCTTTTGGGGCTTTCTCCCCACTTAAAATTCTTGATGAGAGATTTCCTCTCTACATTTTCTTCCTCCAGTTTGTTTAAGTCCGATTGAGAGATTTTCGGCTTATCCTGGGGTAAGACATCTCTTTGCACTCTCCGCATAGTGGCCATTGTAAAACAGTTAAGTGAAGCTTGTCCGTGAAAAGGGGCTTCCCATTCCATTTGGTCCACTTTATCAAATCTATTTTTCTTTTTATTATCAGGCCTAATTTTGCCCCGTGGCGTGTCCAGGTCCTGATCCATGTTCCCACTTGTGGGTGTTCCCTCATGTGCTATGCTACACCTTTCTACAAAGTTCTCAATGTCCCATCTTGCTTTGGGCCAATAATAATTGTGAGCCACCTTTTGAATGATGGTACCTATTTTCTCATGGTCCCCATCTGGTTTCACATGTAGGCTCCTTATTAATTCTGCCCTATATCTTTTTGGAAGAACCAGCTGTCCGTGACCTTTGGATCTAGCTCCAGTCTTCCTATACATCAACTTGTTTTTCATGTAAAAATCTCCCTTGCCTGGAGTTGTATGACACGTTGACAATTTTCTGAAACAAGGCTTGAGTGTTTTATCCCCAGCCTGTGCCTTCCTCATCTCTTCTGGAGTGGTATCCAACATAATATCCTCCTCCTGTCTTGAGGTCGACCTGACCTGAAGGGTTGCCATATACACAGGTTTCCTTCTGCAACGGTCAGTGTCATGATTGTCCATCTGACAATTCTTACACCACCTTTTTCCTTGGTTGAAAGATTTTCTTTCATTATATTTCCTTTCATCGAATTGTGGGAATTTATTTTTATTTTCATACCGTGGCCTATCAAATTGGTGCTTACCTTTATTTTGATCCTTAGGATCAAATTTATTAAAGTTCTGTGGTGCCCTAAAGTTGTCCACCTGTTTCTTTTTATTACCTGTTACCTCTGCTTGAGCTGCTTGATACCTTTCAGCAACATTTAGCAACTCATCCAGCCTCTCTGCACCTTGTTCCATGAGAAACTTTCTCAGGTCTGGAGCCATGGACTCTCTTAGTTGCTCTATAAGGACCATTTCCTTAAGATCTTGGGTTTTCCCCACAGAAGTCCATTTCTCCAAGTATGTCTCTATTCGTGCAGAGAACTGGTGATAGGTTTCACCTGACAGTAGTTTAGCATTCCTAAATTTTTTCCTATAAAATTCTTCATTCTTTTCATACCTTAACAAAAGAGCCTGCTTTAGCATGTCATAATTTTCCTGATCACCTCTGCTCATTTTTGCAAAAACTTCATAAGCTGCCCCACGAAGTCCCTGAGATAACTTTAAGCTCCACCTTTCTCTCTCTAACCCATACGTGGTAGCTAATAGCTCATACCTATTTAGGTAGCTCTCAATATCATCGTCTTTCTCAACAAAATGATCTAAATGAAAATTCATAGCTGAGGTTGAGGCTCCTTGAGTAACCGTAGCATCAGAGGCAAAGGGACTGGCACCATTTTCAGGAGCATGGCCTTGAAACTCAAACTCCCTTAGTCGTAACTCATGTTCCCTTTGTAATCTTTTATCTTCTGCTTCCCTTTCTGCAGCTGATCTCCTCTCTTCCCTTTCTGCAGCTAATTTCTTCTCTTCTGCAGCTAATCTTTTGTCTTCTCTTTCTGCCTCCAATTTCTTAGCCTCAGCCTCAATCTGCAACCTCTTAGTCTCAGCCTCAGCTTCAAACTGTAACTTCTTAATTTCCTTGTCAGCCTCTAACTTTCTTTCGGCTTCAAACCTTCTTTCTTCACGTTCAATAAATTTGTCACATTCCGTCGTGACATAGGCAACCATAACTTGCCCATCTAATCCTAACTCTTTTGCAGTCTGAACCGCAGCAGATCGAAATTTGGCCAGGTCCGCCATTGTCTATTATGTAAATTTATACAATGTCTAACCAACAATTCAATCTCTAATGGACAACACAGGCACCGTGAGCTCAACCTTATTTAATTCCACCCAAGGATACCTTTTAATTCTTATATTCCCTGAAGTGAATTACCCCCAATATTTTTAATAGGGAAAGATTCAAAATCCCAAGAGCGAGACCCCAATATATGTGGTGAAGTGGGATGTTATAAATATTTATAGGGGACTTAGTGTACTGACTGAGATCAGCTGTGAAGGTATATATATCTAATAAGAGTAGTGTATTATATATAACCTTACTTGCTACCACATATCTATATATCTCAGTCAGAATTATTCTGGAATAGTGTGATGACTACGTTATGTGTCTAGGGTATGTGTATGATGAAGTGTAAGTCACAACAACAGACAGATAAACAATTTAATTTAATCCACTACACTTGACAACACTGTGACACTCACATACATATAACACTCTATGAGAATATCTTAAAGAAGTCACTCGTAACTTTTCAAATAACAATATGTATTCATTACTGGCATGAATGAATATGTGTCCTGATTCAACTACAAGGGAACCAGGAATCACAATCAATTTAAATTACAAGTTATGTACAGAATGTATTTAATATGAATATTGTAGTGACATATATTATTACAAATGTTCTATGTGTGTCAGTTGTGTAGCAGTAAAATGAGGTAATACTGGTTTTGTTTTGTTCAAGCTCTGTTGGTATTTGTCATCATGACTTCAATAGTTTGTCTTTAGGGACTAGTATTGGAGATGTTCACAGTTCCTGATTTTAAGACAAGTAAATTCCCCTCTTAATGTTAATTTTACAAAGTCAGTTCAAGATGAGGGGACATAATGTTGAGCTCAGCTGGCCAAGTTAGCTTATCTGGCGTGATGGTGGCAGGAAAGGACTCCTCTGCTCGAATTCTCCTCTGGGCTCTGGAGACACCTCACTGATAGCTAAAAGGACCAAGGAGTATGCTGTCCGACACTGTATTCAGCAAAGCTCTGACCAGGTGCTGCTCAGTACCATCAAGACCACTGTCCCACAATTTCATGGAAATAAACACAGATACGTTGATTAGCAATGAATTCTGGCACAATTACTGGCACAAATTTCCATCTGCTTATGTTCCAGGCTTTTATTTTAGCAAAATTGTGAGCTGGCTTCAACGCACTGATGCTTTATCAAGCTTATTTAAACAAGTGGTTTCGAACTAACGCTCCCAAGTGATTATATCCAGCGAGTCTAGCCAATCAGCCCCGTTTCGACAAGTGTTTGAAAAAATGTTACCTTTCCCCGTTTCCCCTAACAACGAAAGATAGTATTTATAGTCCGACCAATCGTGGTTAGGCTTTCATTTGTTGCGCTCCAATCAATTTGGAGTTTACATGGTACGCTAATTCTGTAACGTGAGGTTTTTTCAAACACGTTATAAAAAAAAAATTTTATGAGCAGAAATGATTCCATGCTGTCAGGCATCCTCACTATTTTATTTTGGGTATAATTTATTAATTCCTGGACTATTTGCGTAACGTTTTACATATTATTTGTCAGCAAGCCCTAAGGAACCCAAATATACCAATTTGAAAGAGCTACGTGGCTGCGTTCAAAATATGTATTTTCTACCTCCTGTTTCGAAGATGTGCTGTCTGGGTACTGTTATGTTTTCAACCGTAAACCCATCTAATGTTGTCTTTCCTAATAAGAGTTTTTTATGATTTATAAACCTAACTCTGGGAAAGGGTAGTGTATTTTATCACTGTCCGTCTGAAAAAAAAATTAGTGCATGTAGACTTACACGCGTGATGGCAGCATTTGTGTATCGCGCGACGCGTGTTGCATGCGTTCCCGATTTTATTCGCCCCTCTCTCTCTCTCTATATTTGAGTCCATCTGTTCGTTCGTTTTGGTAACGTAATATAATTAATGTTAGGATTAATTTAGGTCATTACGCAGGGCCTCTCAATGTTTTTCTTAGAAATGCAGCACACGTTTCATTGAAGAAAGCGGGTAATAATACAGTAAGCTTTTACTATCAACGTGTAAGCGTTACAATTTGCAGACGAAGCATAAAACAAGGGGGATTTCGAGTACAGTCATTGTGACAGCACTGTTCTTTACCATTCTTCTTCCTTTATTTATTATATGTATTTATTAGGCTTTATATTTACTTGATAATTTATATATGTGGATTAGAATATTCCACGACAGTTGGTTTCTGCTGCAGCTGAGGCTTGTTGTTTGCAGGTTATGGACTGGTCAAGTCTGGTGGCCGCAACACGTCAAATGTAGTAACGTGGGGCAGTTGCAAAGATGGTCTAGCGTCTGTTAAGACACGTCTGCTGTAGCTGTCTAGCTTTGACTGCAAGCCACGTATACCACTCACTTGTTTGACAGAAAGCACCACCAATTGGGAACACCGACCAAAATTATCCAGCACTTTAGACTTCTGGCTCAGTAAAATAGTTTCGGTAACTTGATTAAGATTCCTCTTACACGTGGTCGCAGGTTTTACTTTACAATAGACTCCCACTATGACTTAGTGTTCAGGTTCCTAGGAGTCCGAGCTTTCCATATTAATGAAGGTAGAGTTTTCCTGGGATGTAAATTCACAAGATGCTCAAACACGTTGTCCGGTCCTTTAAAGTGAAATCCTGATCATATTCATTACTCTGGCTTATCTGACTGTCTTCTTGAAGAGTTGACTTTCACAGTGCCGTAAACTAAAATGGCGCTAGATTATAAGGCAACATTCGGCCTACATCCAGATTGCTACTATATGACAAGGCTCCAATAAGAAATGTTGTATTTGTACATATCAAATGCCAAGCCAATAACATTCAAGATGCATATATTTTGGTAGGGTATATTCCTACTACCCTCGCGTGTAACATTCCTGTGTGACGCAAAAAAATTTGATGATTACAAGTTCCTTCCCATAACAGCTATGTCAAACATCGGCTATAGCAGAAACCAACCTCAAAACAATGGTCACATGACTAAATTGACACAAAGAAATTAGTACAATGACATGTAGAGTTGAAGGAGAGTATAATGCACGTTCTTCGTGTTGGTGTCGTGTTTGTTGTTGCTAATTTACAACATTAACATAAAGAACGAAGTTAAAGAAAACAACTAGAAGCTGGATACTGGTTAGTGATTCAGCTTTATGATTTAGGGTTAGGGTTTGGCTTATGATACAACGCAGGAAAAACGAATTGAGCTACTTATCTATCTTGAGGTGGCGACAAGATAGCTAGCGTACAGTAAAGTGTTGTTTATCTCCTACGTTTCCTGATTATCTACGTGGCAGAACCATTCAATGAGACTTAATATGTGAGTTGAAGATTGTTACTTTTGTTTTATTCTCGTTTTTTTTTTTTTATTTCAAGCGTGTCTCAATGTAATATTAAATTCCTGTTACCTCATGTAATAGTGTGTGGTGGAGACGATGGTAGAGATGTATGGTCAAAGCCGGAACCACAGCGATACTAGTCAGACACATCTATAACTACTTCAGTTTATGGTGGTGGCAGTGCCGACAGTTTGGTTCACGTAGTGGGTCTATTCTATTTAAATGTTTATTGCCGGGGGCATAGCCTGTTCTCAACTGAAAGATTAGACTCTGATCTCTTCTTTTCAATTGCGTAACTGAATCTGGAGGGTTTGGCTTCTCTTGATGTTTGAAGAAAGGACGAAATTTCTGGGAGGTAGCCCACTGTTTTGCTGTTAAGAAATAAAGTTAATATGTCACTGTATATTGCCACATGCAGGCCTATAACCATTGTTATTTGAGGAGATATCTTTATTTGTGGTAATGCTTGTTTTGCACGATCTTTAACTTGTATTGATATGTCACCAGTTGTGAATGAAGTAAAGCGGTCGCGCTAATTTATTGTAACGGTTAATATTCTTGGCCTTTTGTATACTCCATTCGTCCAAGCAAGACGTATTTTTCGAGCTCCCGGAGTTGTGGAGAAATTTGGTACCTTTATGAGCCACTAGTTTATTTTCGAAGGCTGCCACTTGTTTTTCATCGATCGTTATGAACTTATGAAGAAGTTCCGCACCTTATAGAGAAATATTGTATTCAAGAAATATACATTCACGTTTCGGGTTCGCGTTACTTAGGTGTCCGTGGTTGGCACTCACCTACTAGTACAACGGCCAGAACGGAATAGATGAGACGAATATTTATGATATATCACCGTGCATGCTGACATACTTATGGACTGACCACGCATTTATTTGAAAAGACAAATGTTCAAGATTCTCCATTTTTTGGCATTGCTTGAATTTTGTGAAGAACTAAATAAATAATGTACGACGTGTATCGTGGACCCATTACCAGGCGACTTATGTTCTTCTGCCAGTTTTCATGCCCTGTGGTGACAATGCCCTTATACATTCGTGTTTGTCAGTATCATATACTCAAATTAACAGACCCACTACAAACACAGAAACAAACAACAGTCGTTACTTGTGCCTATAATTTTTTCTCAGGATCTGTTGGCAGGTTTGCAGTGTGGTACGTGGTTGGCACTGGGGCAGTGCTGCTCCACTTTTGGATAGTGTATCGGCTATTTCATTTCCTAGGACTCCGACATGCCCATAGATCCACTGGAGTGTAACTTTGACGCCGTAGGAAGTAAACAGCTTGTCAATTAATCTGCAAATTTTATTAACATCAGGAGACATTTTGCTTTCTAGGGCTTGATGTGCTGATTTTGAGTCTGAGAATATAACGATGTCCTCAGGTGGAGTGATGCCACTTTTAAAGTCTGAGTTTATCCAGCACAATGCTTTTTCTAGTGCTGTTATTTCTGCATCATATCTGGAGCAAATGTATCTGCAAGGGTCAAAGATGCAAGGGTAGTCTTCTGGGTGCAGGTTGGGGTATTTTATCACTGCGCCATATCCAGCTTGGTGGTAGCTTCAAATTCAGATTCATCTGTGTAGACATGGATGATATATTGTGGGTATGAGTCTGTAGTTTCTAAGGCGATGGTTTTCAGTCGTGGTGCTAGGGTGTTCTTGTCTGCTGAGGAGTCAGAGAGTTCAGTTCTTACTGTAGGAGTAGTGCCTGCAAACAAGGTGCTTCATTATTGATAGCTGCCATTGGCTTTCTAACTGCTCGTAGGTGGTGTTTGATGCTAGGATCTTTTGCATTTTTAAGAAAAGATGTCTTTTTTATTCTCTGTTTCTTCAGTTTAACGGTTCAATATTGGTGTTGATTACACATGCATCTGTCGGCGTTGTCTTCATGACACCACTTATAACCGGAGAGCGTGGTTTTTGACTTTGTCTAATGTCACAGGACGATTTCATGTATGTGGATGATGGATTGATTGGGAGTAATAGCCACTGAGGTTGTCAATATTTGTTTACGTTTAACTCGGGGATTGAGTTTATGTCTGACTTCATAGTCAGCATGTTGTGACTTGTGCGTGCGGCTGGAGAAAGTGTGTATGGTGAACATGTCTGGGTGGCTGAGAGAGTACCCGAATGTGACTAGGGCAGTCTGTGATTTGTGGTCGAACTGTGTGCTCGTATTGAGTGACAGTTTGAAACCACAGTAGTGATTGATATAGTGATGATGTTATAGATGATACCTATTGTTGTATAGGCGATGCGTTTCCCGCCTAGGAATGTTCCTGGAGGAACTTTGTTAGTGTTCATGAAGTAGATATGGTGGTCCTGGAGGAACTGTGTTAGTGTTCATGAAGTAGATATGGTGGTCCTGGAGGAACTTTGTTAGTGTTCATGAAGTAGATATGGTGTTCCTGGAGGAACTTTGTTAGTGTTCATGAAGTAGATATGGTGTTCCTGGAGGAACTTTGTTAGTGTTCATGAAGTAGATATGGTGGTCCTGGAGGAACTGTGTTAGTGTTCATGAAGTAGATATGGTGTTCCTGGAGGAACTTTGTTAGTGTTCATGAAGTAGATATGGTGTTCCTGGAGGAACTTTGTTAGTGTTCATGAAGTAGATATGGTGGTCCTGGAGGAACTTTGTTAGTGTTCATGAAGTAGATATGGTGGTCCTGGAGGAACTTTGTTAGTGTTCATGAAGTAGATATGGTGGTCCTGGAGGAACTTTGTTAGTGTTCATGAAGTAGATATGGTGGTCCTGGAGGAACTTTGTTAGTGTTCATGAAGTAGATATGGTGTTCCTGGAGGAACTTTGTTAGTGTTCATGAAGTAGATATGGTGTTCCTGGAGGAACTTTGTTAGTGTTCATGAAGTAGATATGGTGGTCCTGGAGGAACTTTGTTAGTGTTCATGAAGTAGATATGGTGGTCCTGGAGGAACTTTGTTAGTGTTCATGAAGTAGATATGGTGGTCCTGGAGGAACTTTGTTAGTGTTCATGAAGTAGATATGGTGGTCCTGGAGGAACTTTGTTAGTGTTCATGAAGTAGATATGGTGTTCCTGGAGGAACTTTGTTAGTGTTCATGAAGTAGATATGGTGGTCGTGGAGGAACTTTGTTAGTGTTCATGAAGTAGATATGGTGGTCCTGGAGGAACTTTGTTAGTGTTCATGAAGTAGATATGGTGTTCCTGGAGGAACTTTGTTAGTGTTCATGAAGTAGATATGGTGGTCCTGGAGGAACTTTGTTAGTGTTCATGAAGTAGATATGGTGGTCCTGGAGAAACTTTGTTAGTGTTCATGAAGTAGATATGGTGGTCCTGGAGGAACTTTGTTAGTGTTCATGAAGTAGATATGGTGGTCCTGGAGAAACTTTGTTAGTGTTCATGAAGTAGATATGGTGGTCCTGGAGGAACTTTGTTAGTGTTCATGAAGTAGATATGGTGGTCCTGGAGGAACTTTGTTAGTGTTCATGAAGTAGATATGGTGGTCCTGGAGGAACTTTGTTAGTGTTCATGAAGTGAATATAGTGGTCCTGGAGGAACTTTGTTAGTGTTCATGAAGTAGATATGGTGGTCCTGGAGTTCCTGGAAGAACTTTGTTAGTGTTCATGAAGTAGATATGGTGGTCCTGGAGGAACTTTGTTAGTGTTCATGAAGTAGATATGGTGGTCCTGGAGGAACTTTGTTAGTGTTCATGAAGTAGATATGGTGGTCCTGGAGGAACTTTGTTAGTGTTCATGAAGTAGATATGGGGATCCTGGAGGAACTTTGTTAGTGTTCATGAAGTAGATATGGTGTTCCTGGAGGAACTGTGTTAGTGTTCATGAAGTAGATATGGTGATTATGTTAAAGGCGACGCGTTTCTCGCATAGTAGTGATCCTGGAGGAACTTTGGTAATGTTCGTGGAGAACATGTTGGGCGATAAGTTAATCCCGCCTTGGAGCTATTGTGGAGTAAGGCGAAGTTGATTGTTCCTCCTGAAAGACACTCTTAGAGAATATATTTGGCGATGTTTCATGCAGCCAATCACTGGAATAAATGATTCACACCTGGATGGAGTTTTACAGGTGCGAGGGGTCTATGCCGCACATAATAATGATACTTTTTATATACTGTCTTTGTACGTCAGTGCAGACAGTCTGTGAATAGTCCAGCTAGTTATTTCCTATATGCAATGGTACCTATACCTTGTAGCGGTATGGCAGCTTGCGTACCCTGACAATCCCCAGAGCTATGCCAGTGGGAGTTTTACTCCTGGTAGGTTCAACCAAGCTGGACTGGTCTGTGTGGGTAGGAGTCAGACAAAAGCTGGTACCCTGCTCCTCCAGGTTGGGGGTTTTAGCATAGGGCTGACACCGCTGTCTATGTAAAAAAAATAATGAAGTTACGGAAACAACATCAAATGAACAAACTTTGCTGCGGGATGGACATTCGGAGTCTGTGGCTCGTATGCAAAGAATGAACCAGAGTTGGGGCACTGTACGAAGGATGGCCACCGACCGTGCAAGGTGGAATCAATTTGTTGTTGCCCTACAAGACGCCACTACGCGTGATGGCCACTGACTGCTTTGACGGTCGGTGGTTAAGGAACGAAGAATAAGAAGAAGTTTTGTAAGAGGCTTTTGCTTGCAATAGTTTGGAGGGGGAGCGAGTAGTCAATGACTGAGCAGACATATCCAGTCTAGAGCTGGCGTAATGAGAGCTGGTCTGCTCCCTACCCATAGGATGAAAGGTGCTCGATAAGTCTAAGTCTTGTGTATGCTTTCTCAATCAGCTTGTCTATGTGAGGTTTGGTGTCAAGCTCGACTCCAAGATATCTCGGGAATTCTTCGTATGCTAGTTTTTCTCTGTTCATCCAGACCTCAATGTTTTTCTCATTAACTCTCTTGTTTATTTATTTTTTATTATTTATTTTTTTTTCCTCGCTTGAGGTCGCATATTTTTTCCTCGCATGAGGTCGCATTAGTACCCGCCCAAAACCGGCCCTGGTCAAGACCACATGTCCCAACACAAGAAGACCCAATGACAAACTGTGTCACTGTAGTGATCTTCTGTGTTCTCACACAAGAGACCTAATGACACATGAATGTCACTGTTCTGGTCCCTGTGTCTAGACACATGATCCTAGTCAAAGGCCGTATAAGAGCGTTGGGTCTTCCTCGCATGATGTTGCATTTCCCCCAGCCCAAACCCGGCTCTGGTCAAGACCACATGTCCCAACACACGAAGACGCAATGACACCATGTGTCATTGTAGTGATCTTCTATGTTCTTACACAAAGGACCTCATGACATAAATGTCACTACTGGTCCCTGCGTCTAGACACATGATCCTAGCCATAGGCCAGATATTAGGGCGTTGGGTCTTCACAGCATTATTAGTGCTGGGTTCAGTCAAACCACACCTTTAGTTTAGGCAGCACTACGTGCCGGTCAAAAATACAACTTTGTTATTCTGGTTAAATTACTGTAAAGGGAAACAGGAATAATACATATTTACTGGCCTGGATATGAGCGCAGTATATAATTATTTATCTATTATAAAATATAAATACATATTCCTATAACAGTCATATATCACAGAAATTTTCTTTAAAGATTGTAAAGAATTTAGTAGTTTCGTTCTTTTTAATAATAAGTATTAGGAGATAAATACGTTTTAAAATTGAAATGCTTTAAATGCCATGATAATCTTTTAAACAAGATTACATCCGTTGTTATATAAAATTACGTCCCTTACAATATCACTCGCTACATCTTAACATATCAATATGAAGGAAACTTAACAATACTGGAGGAAAATCAATAAAAGGTGTCAACGTCAAGGTCTGCCTGTGTAGTGAACACAGAAAAGAGGTAAAAGTCAGTGAATTTACATGCTCTTTGTACATGGGTTGTAAGAAAATGATAAACAACAGTCAACTGGATAACACTTACTGTTGTGCCCAAACTCAAGCTCTCTGAACAGCCAAGAAAACATTAATCAAGATCTGATTGCTACAGTTATTAGGTATGTCAAATGTATCGTAATCTATCACAATAATGTGTTATTTTACTATCCCCCTTTTATCTAAAACGTGGCAGAAGAAATAGTTTAAATATTAGGGGCCTTCGCTCAAAACTACACAACATCATACGACTTATACACAAACACAACATCAAACCATTTATACACAAACGTAACATCATACCACTTATACACAAACACAAACCAGATTTCATTCTTTTACAGGAAACAAACATAAACACACATGAACGGGTTTCACGAATCACATCACTGCTAGGACTACGACATTCATGTTTTAGTTTAGCCATACAAAACTCAGGTTCAGGGACAGCAATACTGCAGACATCAGACAGATGTGAAATATTTAGTAAAGACAGTGACAGCAGCGGGAGAATAAGCATAGTCAATGTAGGGAACAACACGCACACATACACGATGGTTAACATACTATCTTAGGTCCTCTTCTCTTGAAGGTATATGCACAAGCCTTCGAGAATAAACAACTCCCACCTAGCTTAAACATGTTATACATCATTCTAATTGCTAAAGAAAACTCTAACAAAACACTCCTTAAAAAATACAGACATATATCTCTTTAAACGTAGACTATAAAATTCTAACAAAATCTCTGACAAACAAACTAACACCTTTCATGGCCACTCTCCTACACGAAGACCAGCAGTGTAGCGTCCAACACAGAAACATTCATCAGCACACACATTTCATAAGAGACATAATTACCTACACGCATCATAAAGACCGCCAGTCGTCAATCCTCTCCCTCGATCAAGAGAAAGCTTTTGATCGAATATCACACTCATACCTTCACAAAACATTACTGCATTGTAACATAGGTGGAAACTTTAGGAAATGAATTGAAATCCTTTACACGAAGCCTGAGAGCAAGGTTTTGGTGAATCATACATTCACTAATACTTTCAGGCTAACACGATCTGTTAGGCAGCGGTGCCCCCTCTCCCCTTTACTCTATGTCCTTGCACTAGAACCCCTGCTAGAGAAAATTAGAAATGACAGCTCAATTCAGGATACTTTTATACCAGGAAAGTGTGAACAGAAGCTGCTTGCGTATGCAGACAACACTACCTTTTCCAAACCAAACGACAGGTCTATTATAAACATCCTGAACACATTCACAGATTTCAGCAAAGGTAGTGGAGCTAAAGTAAATGTACAGAAATCAACATTAATGGGTATAGGCAAATGGAAAAACAAAACAGTTTTTCCATTCGGACTTATACCAACAAACAACATCAAAGTTTATGGCATAACATTTCCCTCACACCCAAACCGTATACACTAAGACACATGGCGGAAACTAACGGCACAAGTAACAGATATGCTACATAAACACAAATTCAAAACCACAACGATTTTTGGGCGAGCGACGGTAGTGAACACATTCATTATTCCTAAATTACTTTATGGGACCCAAAGATGCAGCAATAGAGAATGCAATCAGCGACCCATAGCTTGACTGCTTGCATCAGGGTCAGCGAACCAGAGCTGACCAAGACCGTACTCCACCTCCACGTGCTGGTCCTGGAAACAGTCTGCAGCAGTGCAGTCTGGCTGAGCGAGTACGGATCGAAGAGGGAAGGCAAACCCGGTCCCAAAAAAGGCCGTGCTGAAGTCGGATGTGTCGACCAAAAGGTGCAGATATCACAGCTACGGCGTAAACAGACACAACGCAACCACCGTCCTTTTCAGAGCGAACGAGGAAGAAGAAGAAATTACTTTATAAAGCCACAGTTTTCGACCCCCCCCCCTTCCCCCCCCCCCCCCCCCCCCACCCCCCCCCCCCCAAAAAAAAAAACAACAGACCAGCACAGATATAAACAAACAGATCAGAAGTTTCATTTTTAGTCGCACAATTTACAGCATAAAACAAAAGACACTCATACAAGAAAAGAAACAGAGAGGGATTGCCCTCCAAGACATAGAGACGAAGATCCAGTCACTTAGGATCAAACACGTAGGAAACATCATCAAACACCCAGAACAACACCCGTTAGCACACTGCTTAAAAACTTGCAGAGATTATCTTACTTTTGTGATAGAAAGCATCCTCGTACCTCATCATGGGGCCGAGAATAATTTTTTTTGAAAGGGTACATTCTTTAATGGACACTTTGTAATATTAACTTCTATTGATCCTATACTTTTACCATTTTTTATTATCATGATTTGTTTCAATATACCACATGCTGTGTGAAGAACAATAAAACCTCAGTAAAACCCGCTATTCTGACAGCCATATCCCATTTAAAGCAGTGCACGTCAAAGGAAAAAAGTCACATTTATTGTCATCTAAAGAAGACAAGGCTAATAGAGCTGTCCTATGTTTAAAAAAATGTTTTCCTGTACCCTGTCATCTTGTAGAACCAGAACAGTGACATTCTTAGATTAAACTACACATCCTGAAGTAAGACATTTCACCTGCTTGTGTAGCGCGTGTTTCTGTAACAATGTGTAGTACATTATGTAATTGCTAGCACTTTCAATAGCCTCACCTTTGCTGCCTGTTTGGACATATTCGTGGACGAAATAATCTTGTCTTTCCATTATCATAGAAGTGGGTGTAAGAAATATATTTTTCAAGAGGGAATAGTGTAAGAGGAAGATCTGTCTCTGGAATAAGTAGTTTCTCTAGTCCAGCCTATCTATACAACTATATTTTAATATAAGACAACCTTTCTCTCCCTATATGAAATATAAGTTACACTAAACACACCGACACACACACAATTATGTGATAATAATACTCACAAACGTGAAAAACTATAGATAATTGGGTATGGGTCCAACCAACACACACATGTAAGTTCTTTTTGTTGTTTATTATCATTAAACGTTTTACAACATAAAAATATAGAGAAATCAAATAGATCAAGTTTACCGAATAAGTGCCCTCCCGTTGCTGCGAAAAGATCTCAAAATAAGTTAATAACCTAAAGGTCAAAGATAAGCACTTGATTACAGAATAGCCTGTGAAGAACAAGTTCCCACTAAATTACTACTCAGTAAAGTAATCACTTTAGCATAATGAAAAATAAGAGAAGTTGGTAGCAAAGGAAACTGTTTAATTTCAGTCAGCTAAGCCGTATCTTCTTGTATAAGAAAAATGGGGTGTTTGAAATTACATTACCCTGAACGACTGGCAAGAAATGTCTATTAATATAAAACAAATATAAAGGTATGTTATCAGGCACTCGCAGGAAATAAAGAAGTAGAACACCAGACAACAGAAAAACAACAGACATGAGTGGCTTACCCAGGATTTGAACACTGGACCTTCCGTGCGACAACCCCGCCTAGCCATGCAAGCAAATCACACTATCCGCCCTGCCATCTACGCATCATCAAAAATGATATTTCAATGGCAGGTCAACAGTGCGAACCACAATACATGACACCAGAAGTCCACCATGGGCAGTTCAGCCTATTAATGACGCAATCACTTCTGTTGTATTTCTATCAAGCAGTATAGGCCGAATCCAACAAGAAAAGGACTTGGTGGACTTCTGGTGTCATGTATTGTGGTTCGCACTGTTGACTTGCCATTGAAACATCATTTTTGATGATGCGTAGATGGCAGGGCGGATAGTGTGATTCGCTTGCATGGCTAGGCGGGGTTGTCGCACGGAAGGTCCAGTGTTCAAATCCTGGGTAAGCCACTCATGTCTGTTGTTTTTCTGTTGTCTGGTGTTCTACTTCTTTATTTCCTGCGAGTGCCTGATAACATACCTTTATATTTGTTTCATATTAATTTACTGTTTACAGGCCTCGGGTTTCCCTCAATTATGTGCAAGAAATGTCTACGAGTTATGTTATTTCATTTGTTTTAAACGCTACGGAATGACAGTGAATTAAAATGGTAAAATTAACACGTTTTATCACTTAATCACAATTTCTATTACCACAAATCAGAAATGAAATCCCCACGGGACAATTTAACATATTTAGCGAAGAAATGGTTTTTGTCCGTCGTGCTTAGATTTATCCAAGAATTTCAGAGCGACTCTAATAACTGAATTGGAGAGAGCGCGGTATATATACAGATCCATTGCTCTCAGATCCCTAGTGGTAGTTGTCACAGAGCAGTTTCATGGGTGGATGAGGTTGTCAATATTTGTTAAGTTTAACTCAGCGGTTCAGTTTATATCTGACTTCATGTCAGTATGATGGGACTTTGTGCATGCGCATGGAGAAAGCGTGTTTGGTGAACAATTCTAGGTGGCTGAGAAAGTACCCGAATGTACTAGTGAGAGTCTGTGCTTGATAGCCGAGCTGTTCACTTGAAGCTGTGATTTGTGGTCGAGCTGGGTGCTCGCATTATATGACAGTTGAGATATTATATAGTGATTATAAATATAGAGATTATGTCTGACATATTGTTGTATAGACCACGTCTTCCCGCCTAGGAGTGTTCTGGAGGAACTTTGGGTAATGTTCGTGGAGAACATATTAAGGCGATGAGTTGGTCCCGCCTTTGGAGCTACGGTGGAGTAAGGCGTTGAGTATTGTCCGCCTTGTAGTTATATTGAAGTAGAATGTATATGGCGATGTTGCATGCCACCAATCACTTGGGATAATTGATTTACATCTGTATGGTGAATGGATTCGTGCAAGGATTGAATGCCGCACATAGAAACGTATTGTGTGTATTGTTAGTGTATGGACGGTCACCAAGTCCGTGGAAGTATAGTTAAGAGTTATTTCCTATAGTTTCAACCTGAGTGGGATGTTATGCATGCGAGACGATATTTTTGATGTTCAGGACTTATGTGAATGTTCTATTAAATGTCATAGAGCTGTATAATTGGCGTCGTATTATTCATTCCCCTAGTGGTGTTTACCATCTACACACGACATAATTCACGAGCTCGTGACAAATTGGCGAGCTCGTATGGGGAATATTTTGGAAACCTGGGGCAGCTTTTCAGAGAATCAACTAACACCCACTTCACACCATCGTTTGTCTGAAATCTATACCCGGTGCTGCAGTTTAGAAATC
Organism: Oreohelix idahoensis; assembly: GCA_024509875.1. Lineage (NCBI taxonomy): Eukaryota > Metazoa > Mollusca > Gastropoda > Stylommatophora > Oreohelicidae > Oreohelix > Oreohelix idahoensis. Next base: position 118,613 of record JAMPIV010022426.1, on the reverse strand, counting down.
ACTGAGTAATTCACGCAAAATAATAAACGTCAAATTATAAAGGTGATTGACAAAACGGTGGAGGACTGGCCTGTCTGAGAACTGCATGTCAAGCTTTGTATTCAAATCAAGTTTAAAGGAGCACGGTAGCAGTTTTTACAAGTTTATTTTCAAGTAATTACAGAATTCGCTAGCGGGATATTTTACATCAGTTACACCGATAGACCTCTCGTGCGAATTCTTTTCTGCACTAAAATATTTCGGAGAGATGGATTGCAAAGTAACCGAGTATTATCGGAGAACACAGTTACAGTTTAGCTGTAAATTTTCAGTCACATCAGAACAAGCAGAGGGAGCATTCTGTGTGGACCTGTGTGATCGTGTTTGCTGACCTTTCGTTCTGCAAGTGGGTCAGGCGTGTTACTACTGACTGCTGCATTCAGTCGCCAATGGACGAGGGATCTTTCAAGTACTGTGCTGGCTTCCACTTTGTAATGTGTAATCTTCTACGTTTGACTGTCTTGGTGCTGTAAACATGTGGCTGTTACACCATCATCCAGACCACTAGACATCATTTCTACGGATCTGACAACGCAGTAGAAGATCTTCAAGCAGCTGCAAGACTATAAGATACGTATTATTTTTTTAAATTAGTATGTATTGCTTGTGCATTAGTTTTCTGTTGTTATCGTCTGTGTAAATTTCTTTGTGATGTGTGTTTTCATCTGGTCTACGCAGTTTGTTTTCGTCTGTTTACTTCTTTCCTTCGGATCTGTTGTTATTAGTTTTTGTTTTCTGTGCTGTGCTGAGTGTATTGAAATTGTTCTTTGATATTTTGAATATAATATTTGTTGTTTTTCTTTTTCAGATGTATTATGTGATTTTGTAGAACATTCGGATAGATATTTTTCTTCTTTAAGTAGTTTGGCTCAATAGTTTATATTTACTTTTTGTTTAATAATTATTGCGGTAAACATATTTTACATTAGTATTAGTGCTATATTATGTGCAGTGTTAGTGAATACGTTAATGTTTATATCATAAATTTGGATATATGTCAATAGTTTTTCAGCATCTTGATTGGACCTGTCATTTAAGACACTACTTCAAAGATAAGTTTTTTTTCTTGCAACATATAATTTTCTGTTTATATACCACTCAAACTTATCTGGCGGTCATTCATTGTTGCCTTGTTGGTATTTGTTGCGTTTATTTCTGGCAATATTTTGTGTGGGCGTTGAGGACAACCCATCTTTCTTCATTGAAGAAATTTGCCTTGCGTTGTCTGTAATAGTTGTTTGTGAGACAAATTATGCTGTAGTGAACCCGGTCTGTTGAAGACTTAGGGATTTGTGAAGATTCGTGTAATAGGTTGAAAATTTATTGGTGTTAGCTGTTAAAGTCTTGTTTGTATATCCATTGTCATGTAAATTATTTTTCTCTCATGTGATGTTTATGTGGGGTTTTCTAGTGTCTTTTCTTCTATCTTGTAAATAAGTTTTTTTTACAGTTCCATTGTGGTAGTTTTGTTTGCAGACGTGGTATTATACACCTATATTTACTTTTCTTTAGCAATCATCTGTTATCCACCCGCCTGTGGGTTATTTTTTTGTCTTTCTTGTAATTGTAGTGTTTTTCATCAACATCAACCTTCATCTTGTCTTCCTGAATGTCAGTTAGATTTTTTTTGTATGCATGACTATATATCGGAGTATTGAGAGTGAGTGCTTTTGGTTTGGCATTATTAATTGTTTATTTAATTATTCACTTCTTCGTTAGTGTAGTGTGCTTGTTAAGGTATATTTATGAATATTACATGTTGGCCTCGTTTAGATTTGTTAACAGTTTAAATTTACGCGCTAATATGTTTATCTGAGGACAACATGATGTATTTTACACTAGAAGATATTTTCATTGAACGCGATTATGTGTAGACGTCACTAATAATAGGATGACGTAGTAAGGCGTTGCACTATGCATGCAACGATCCTTCTTGACCTTTCGTCTTTTGAATGCGTCTAAGCAAGACGTGGATTATTACTGCCCCGGACGTTAATGAATTTTACAGTCTTTCTACGTGGCTTTAAATTATACGAAGGTCGCCACTTTAATTCTACTGATGCAGTATTTGAGCATCCGATATTGATGAAAATGTTCCTTATGAAGAAGGAAATTCAGGGAGTACTTTTATAAATATTTTTATCGACAGCTGTCCGTTTTCACTACACCAATGCCAATGCTTGCCGGCATTGCGAGTAAATAGGCTGGACATGCGACGATGCATTATTGACTGTAAGAGACTGCTTCGATATATGTATTGAATTACTGCCATGCATTCATATGATGTCCGTCATTAAATGTACTTGTATGTAGACCCAGCCACGAATATCGTTATGAACTTTATTCAATTTGACACATTGTTGTGTTGGACACTCACGCCATTCAAATAACATTTCATCATGATTATTCTACCACGCTTTTCAAACCACACCTTAACAGTGAGAACATGGGGGCCAGTGTGGGGAGGGGAACGATGTTCTCCGGAAAATACAACAAATTAACAAGACGAAAACTGGGAAAGAATTATTTCAAATAATTAGAAGAAACTGTTTCTGTCGATTGAAAATGTGCATCCACTTCAACGAACGGCGCATGAATAATTGATGTCATAACAACGCCCCGACGATGACCAACAAAATTTCCGGTCATTTGAAGCCTGCTGTCAATTAGTAACGTTTTCAGGTTTTCAATGGCCTTACTGGATCAAATAATCTACTCATACGATGCCTGAGGCATGATCTAAATCACCAGTCTGGTTCATGACGTGGCCTATGGAGCATACGTGTATCTACGAAGATGTTTTCGGCTGCGAGTTAAGTACCATTTTGGGCTTGAAAATTTTTAGCCAGTTTGTCCTGTAGGCAATCCTTCTCGCTTATATATATATTTGTGATGCATGTTGTATGTATTTATATGTATTGTTGTAATCCTTTGATGTGGGCGGTTGGCGGGAACTTAGGACCTCTGTAATGTCGCTTTCGGCTGACCACAGAAATCCAAGGTCGTTTCGTTAGGACATTTGACCATTTTCATTTTTTAGCAAAAGACCGGCTTGAGTGAATTCGCCGATTGTTCTGTTTGCTACTGGATTTTGTCAATATATATGTTTAGTTGTAACGTGTTGTATCTAAATATTGTATTCTCTTTGTACTTTGGTTCATTTTGTTTATTTACGTTATTCGTTCGTCATATATTGTAACTCTAATCTAACTGTTCTGTCTGTAATGTCTATTTTTAGATTTTTGTGCGGTAGTTTGACCTAGTTTAAGTTTTCGTAGATTTTGTCATTTGTAGAATTTTATTCAGTTCTTACAATCGTTTTGCTGTTTGTAATTCGATTTTGTGGTGTGATATTGTCTGTGTAATTCTTGTGTTTACTGTTTCTGTTCTATTTCTTTATTAACCTTTCATAATATGATATTAACATTGTTTACATAAATATTTATAAAAAAAATAGTTTTTGACTGCTATAACTTAATTGCATTGCACTAGTATGCCATTAGCCACTAGTTATTCGCCTGAGTAAGGCATAGTGATATAAAATATTATTTAAAAAAAACAATTTTGTGCTTACATAACATTTGCAAAGCAACTAGCCATCAGGCATATATATTTGATTAAGTAAGTTGAGTGCTGATATACTTAAACACTATGGATACGGAGAGCATAAGGTCTGCACTGGAGGATATTCTCCAGGATGGTAAGGACTATAATAGATTACAAGGTCCTGCACTTGAGGAATTTGTGATGGACCGATTTTTTAGGTCAGGCGGCATTAGATTTGAGGGGTTTTGCTGATGATAATTTTCATTCTCTTCCTCATATGATTATGGCTAAGGATTTGGCAGATTTCCTGCTGAGGGATCTTCGTATGTTTTTGGGACAATACATTAATGTTAAACATGGTCATATATTAAAGAACATACGTCATGCTATACTTGACGACGATGTTCATGATGGTCTGATAAAGAAAGAACATCACTGTAAAGAGAAGGCTCTTACTGATGAGCTGCAGCAGTTGGAAATAAAGTACGAGAAAAAGGTGTCCGTCATGGAATTTGATAAGGTAACACTGAATAATACGGTGTCACTTCTGAAATCGGATAATGTGATTTTTTTTTAAATGTTACTACTCTACAGAAAAAGGAGTTAGAGGATGAGGTGAACTCATTAAAAAAATTACTTGACGCCGAAAAGAGTTTCAGTGGTGATGTTGACAAGCTTAATGCAGCTTTATGGTTGGATTGTAAAACACAGGTGACTCAGATTCAGGAATTAACATCTCAGATTGCTCTTTTGAAATTACAGGTTGATTCGTTGATGAAAGGGGCAAAAGATCAGGTAGAATTAGCTGAGAGGGGGCGAGTAGAAGAATCAACTGATAAAAAGGAAACTGCCTTTGAAACATTGCTCTTGTATGAAAAAAAAACAAATATCCTGAAAAGGAAAAGGCAATGCAACAGCAAATTGACGAACTTTCAGTGAGGTTGTCTACATGTGATTCCTTACTCATTAGTGAGAAGAAAGTATCAACTGACCTTGAGCAAGTCAATGCTAGGCAAAGTGAGAAACTCTCACGGAAAAATGATGAAATTACCAAATTAATAAAAAGAGTGGATGATTTACTGGATTTAGTACTACACCAGAAATTATTTTTTTGCAGTAACAGTGATAAGGGTACTGATCGACATGCCATCTGTACTAAGGGTGATGTTAATAGATCGGCACACCCAGTAAAGATTAGAAAATCATTCCGGGGCAGATATACCTTCCCACGACCTCACAATACTGCCAATGCTGGTAATCAGTCATGGCGACATGATAAGAATGTCACTGATCTAAAGAAAAATCCTAAGGTTGTTATGAATGAGAAAGTGTTTACTAATACAAATAATGGTGTTACACCTGCGGTTGGTGTTAAGAATAGTGGTAAATTACTTGGTACAACTAATACCAATACACTGAAAAAAGAATGGTACATAGGTCTGCTGGCCTGTCTTCTGCGACATGCTTCTCACCTGCTGCCTCGCATGGGGATAGGTATCATACTAAGTTAAAACAGTATGATACGTCATCTAATAATGGTATAACACCCATTAGACAGGAGAAAGTTAATCGTTCAGATGTAACTAAACATACTCATCGCCCATACTCACATTGTCGTGACAATGGGACGACTTTTATTGGGAAAGGTGTATATTCACGCATCGTTCTAGTGAGCAATCTGCCAACAGGAACTACATGGCAGGCACTAGGTGATTTTTTTCACTTTACTACAGGTGGATTTATGATGGTTACTGGCCACTATGAACGTTGCAGGTGTAAGTCCAATAGTCGTTGCTAATCTGTAGCCATGTAAAGTACCACCCCTATAGACACCAGGGATATTATAGGCTGTGGTGTAAGGTATCTTGTCTGGTTTGTTGTTGCTTGCTGTGAGTGTAGATGTGATGTAGCTTCACAGATCTAGAAACATGAGATATGACGTGGAAAGTCATAAAAGTTTAAAACTGCTGTTGACGTTTCCATCATTTTTTTTTTGACGCCACAATGACAGATACGTTACATCCATTTTACATAAGTCATAGACACGACAGTTCATGGTATTCAGCATAAACAAAGTTCTTCAATGAATCTTGCATATATTCTATAAGCTGATATAGATAATCCCAGCTTACTACAGCCTCAGCTCCATATCATCAATGTACATAAGTTTAAAAAACTCCTCTCTGATGCTGGCAGATCAGATGTGCAAAATAAGTCTATCACTCGTCGCACGAGAATGGCGTTTCTGGAGTACATGTCAAATTGACCTTTACACGCATTCCTAAGTCTAACCTCGACGTAGGTGCAATCGCTGGCATAGCGAAGTTCATAGAGCATAGAAACTGTCCTCTGGGCCTAGAGTGACCCGTGTACATATAAATCTCAGGTATGATGATACCTGGGGTGTAATCCCTAGTAGAAGAACCTCTCCTTTCTGTAACAAGCAAGCGAGCAGAGAACGACAAATGTCAAACATCTAAGTAGATCACAGAGTTCAATATAAGGAGGGTATTACCTTGCTTCGGAATAAACACCACAAAACATACGCCTCCAGGCGTTTCGAATCATCTTGGGAAAGACCTCGTTAGCTAAACTAACTCACAAGAGGACTACAAATTCCCTATCAAAAGATCACAGACGCAGGAATGCGTCCACTCTGCTCGTAACATCTTGTAGACTCTCTGACAAGAAGACTTTTCAAACTCTCCTAAAGTCCTGACATGTGCAGAACGCAAACACCCGAGTAAGACTCAAAACGGGACGATGTAGGAGACATTCCAGGCAAAGATATGACCAAAATCACGCCTTATATGGACAGGGAATAAACATCAACTCTGGTTTCAATCATTCCAAGAAACAGTTGACCGATACTACCATATAAGGAGAATGACCAGACATCGATCGAAAAAATGGACCGGCGAGTCAAGACATAAGAGAAGGTAACCCCCATTGTAAAAATGTAACTATAGTCAAACAAGGGTTACATACCTTCGACCAAAAAATTTAAAGTGTACAATTCAGACAGATTAATTACACACAGTCTTAGGAAAAATTCTGTGCGTAACAGATTACGTATCATTTATGGTGGCCAATAGCTGGTTTCATCTGGTACCAGCACTCTCGTGGGTCAACAAACCCATACAGCATACAACATTCAAGTTCGTGAACTATACTGCCTTCAAGACATCTACATCTACAATGACATATAGCAAGTTCGCTATATTTTGAAAGTACCCGGCTCTGCTTGACAGTTTGTCAATTTTGCTGCATTTAAAAGGCCAAGTGCCGATCGAATCGATTTACTGCTACTGCATTTAGAAGGTCAAGTGCCGATCGAATCGATTTACTGCTACTGCATTTAGAAGGTCAAGTGCCGATCGAATCGATTTACTGCAGTTAGAAGGTCAAGTGCCGATCATTGTATGTAAGAAGGACAAGTTCCGAAACTTCATTCCTGCATCAGAAGCTCGATTTCCTTTGTCATGGCTGTTTATGGGAGCAGATGTCGATCAACGTTGGATCATTTATCCTCAGAATGCTGATCACAACCTGTTCTGCACCGTGCTGACGTTTGGACTCATATAAGTTAAGTGGCCTGTTTTGTTTGTGAACTGTGCCCTTATACTCTAACTGAGCCTTCTGTATTTTCACATTCTTACTGTTTATATGTTTTCATGTTTCATGTTATATGTTATTTGTATATTTATATGTTTATATTTCAGCGGGTTTCGGTTGGGTTGGTGTTTTTCAGTAAAATATACCACGTGACAGAGGTTTCTACTGTGAGCGTCTTTATTAGGGACTGTGCAAATTTCCTATTGTGAAATTTGCTAAGCGACAACTGTTGCTATATTTGTTTAGTTGTGACGAGCTGTGCTTTATTTTTCGTCGTTTTTGTAATATTTTTTTCTTTCTGTTCTTTAGTTTTGATTTTATTTGTTTGTATTTGTAGGTCTCTTCTTTCCTATTATTTTGTTCTATACACCATTTTGTTTATACTCTGTGACGTCATTTGTTTGTTTACCTTTTTCGCATTTGTCATCACATTCTTTGTGATTTTTTTTTTAGTTTTCGCTGTTTATTTAGTTGACTTCTGCGAATGTTTTCGTATTGTCTTTGATCTTTGTTATTGTTTACATAGTTCTTAGTTAGCATTCACTATTGTTAAATATTTGCTTATGCACTATTAGCTAAGTAGTGCACTTATCATAACTAACTGGTGAAGTTGCTCATGCACTATTAGCTGTGTAGTGCAGTTATGATAAATAACTGATGGATATGTGGTTATGCACTATTAGATGTGTAGTGCCCTTATGATTAAGAATTGACTGGTGGTATTATTATACATTTGATAATACAAGTTCTTTGTCAAAGACTTGTTTCCCACAGAGATTGGGGTAAACATTGTGATTACACAAGTACTTTTTTTAAGTCTTGTTACTATTAAGGTTGAAATAAGATAATTAATTATTTCAGGTTATGGGACTCATAATAATAGACATCATGTCTACACTTGAGCACTTTATTGAGCAAGGGAAATCCCTTGGTAAGACTGGTGATAAATTAGAAGAGTATGCAAATACTCAATGGACTAAAGCACTAAAGTCTGAGGAGAAAAGACAAAAAGAGGAAAATAAAAGATTAGACAGAGAAGTTGAACAAAAAAGATAGAAGCTGAGAATCTGAGACTGCAGATGCAGTCAGATAAAAGAAAATTCCAGATAGAAATGGAAAAACAGAAAAGAGAAGCTGAAGCTGAGGAGAGAAGAATTCAGCTACAATTGGATGCTGAAAATAAAAAACTAGAGAAAGAGGCTGATATTATCAGTCCTTTTAGGATCAAGTCGGCCAGAGGACATCAGTTTATTCTTACATGTGTCGATATGTGCACACGTTGGCCAGAGGCTATACCTCTTAAGAGCATCTCCACTGCCGATATAGCAGACGCTCTTTGGCTGATATTTTTTCGTTTAGGATTCCCCAGAGAAATATTGTCAGACCATGGCACTCAACTTATATCTGACACTATGTCACATGTAATGTCTATTCTACATATTAAAAGGTCTCTCAGCAGTATCTATCACCCAATGTCTAATGGGTTAGTTGAGCATTTGAATAGAACACTCAAGACTTTACTTGGGAAGATAACTGAGGATCATCCTCAGGATTGGGACAGGGTTTTACCCGCGGCTCTCTTTGCATATAGAGAGGTTCCCAATGAACATACAGGGTTTTCTCCTTTTGAACATGTCTTTGGCGCGCGACCGCGCGGCCCTATGTCTTTACTCCACGATCTTATCACTGCCGATAATATTAGCGATGACACTCAATCTTCTTATGAGTATGTCATTTCTCTTAGGCAAAAGATCATCGAGGCATGCAAACTAGCAACTTCTTCATCCGAATTTGCTAAAGAAAAGGCAAGGCAGTTTGCAAATAAGAATAGATGTCTACGACAACTTTGTCCAGGTGACAAAGCACTCGTTCTACTTCCTTCAAGGAAGAACAAACTTCTTATTGCATGGAAAGGTCCGTATGCAATAGTCTCTAAAATTTCCGATGTCGACTATGTTGTCGATATTGATGGAAAGCATAAAACTTTCCACATAAATATGCTCTCGGAATTTCATGAACGACCTGACTATTTGCAGCCTATTTTCCAGGCGACGGACGATTCTCCAATACCTCATGGTCATTACTCATCCCTGTCAGTTATACAGGATGAGGAAACTACTTTTTCTGATGTCAATCTTCCTCTTCCTGTGATCCCACTTCATTCTACGGAATCTTGGAAAAACGTTACTGTTTCTCCTAATCTTTCCGCTGAGGAACATCGACAAGTCTCTTCGATGTTACAAACATTTCAGGATGTCCTTACCGACATCCCTGGACATACACATGTCATTGAACATGACATAATACTTACTGACCATAATCCTATCAGAGTCAGACCCTATCCTATAGCTATCCATTTTCAGTCACAAGTCGAAAAAGAATTGGATGAAATGATACGATTGGAAATAATTGAACCATCCACTTCAGCATACTCTTCGTCTATGGTTATTGTTCGAAAGAAAGACAATAACATTCGCCTTTGCGTTGATTATCGCAAATTGAACCAAGTTACGAAGTTTGATGCTGAACCTATGCCTTCAATAGAAGAGCTACTAAACAAACTTTCTAATTCTAGATTCTTTACCAAACTCGACTTGTCGAAAGGTTATTGGCAAGTTCCTTTAACTGGACGAGCCAAACCTCTTACTGCTTTTTCTACACCTAGGGGTTTATTTCAATAGAATTTCATGCCTTTCGGCCTTATGAACGCCCCTGCTACATTCGTACGCATGATGCGTCGAATTCTCTCATATCGTACAGATGTCATAGCATACTTAGACGATATCTGTCTGTTCAGTGATTCCTGGGAAGATCACTATTTGGGTTTATACGAATTGCTATCTACTCTTCGCGAGTATAACTTAACTGCAAAACCCTCTAAAGCCTTTATAGGATTTAGTGAGATTTCTTTCCTGAGTCATCGTGTTGGTCATGGTCTTTTAAAGACAGAGGACCACAATTTTTCAAAAACACTAAACATTTCTGTCCCTAAGACGAAAAAAAAAGTGCGTAGTCTCTTAGGTTTGATCCAATTTTACGGACGATTCATTCCGAATCTGTCCTCCATTATGGCACCTCTTTCTACTTTATTGAAGAAAGGATCGCCTAATCTGATCCGCTGGTCTGAAGAATGCCAATCCTCATTGGACCAGATTAAAACTCTATTTTCATCTCCATCTATCCTTAGGTTACCTATTATTCAGAAGACTTTTGTTCTTCGAAGTGACGCCTCGTCCACTGGGATTGGGGCAGCACTAATGCAGGAGTATTCAGATACTCTGCATCCGGTGATGTATATCTCTAGGAAATTAAATGCTGCAGAAAGGAATTACTCGATTTTAGACCGTGAAATATTGGCTATGGTTTGGTCAATTCTCAAGTTACAAAGATTCCTTCTAGGCGCGCATTTCATTGTGGAAACCGACCAGAAAGCTCTTACTGCTATTCAGAGCAAACACTTGAAGAGCTCGAGGTCCACTCCATATGCCATAGCTCTTCAACCCTTTCATTTCACGGTGCGAGCTATCCGTGGTTCGGATAATGTGATGGCAGACATTCTGTCCAGATGCCCACATGATTCCACTTAATTCTTCTGTCATATATATTTCCTGATAAACGTCGAGATCTATAACAGTTCTCTACTATAGTGATATATCAGCACATATGTTCTCACTTTTTGGGAATTTATAGCATTGTACTGTATAATTTCCTTGTTCTGTTACCGATTTTGGTATAACGGAAGAAGGCTTAGTTAGCAATATATGGGCCAAAAGTTCACATTGCCACAATTTATATATTGTATTTTTATTACTGTATTAAGAAATTTAACATTTATCATAAATATTTGTGTTATTTATATTCTCATATTTGTATTTGTATGAGTATAATTTGGCTTGCATTATGATGTTGCCATCACTGTGGCGTATGTTGGTGGCACCTCCCTGGAATATACGTGTACACTTAGGGAAATATTTTCTCTAAGGATCTGAGATATAATCTCAGCTATCGCTCCATGCGTCGAGCTAGCCTCATATTAGGCATTATATCCGCGCATCATATGTGCGTTAGGAGCCTGTTGGATCTGGCTCTTGGATTAAAAAAAATGTTTCATTTTTTTCCCCCGGGGGTGCGGTAATCCTAGAGCAGAGACTCCGACGCCTAGCTGAGCCACAATTGGATGAGGTCCAGTGCGGATTCCGAGCAAACCGAAGTACTCAAGACCTAATCTTTACACTCAGACAGCCGAGTGAAAAGGCCCTTGAGTATAAGAGTGAGATGCATCTTTGTTTCATAGATCTGGAAAAGGCGTTTGACAGGGTCCCCTGGAGCAAACTTTGGGACTGTTTGGCAAGGAAGAATATTCCAGCACCTCTGATTCATGCTATACAGAGCTTCTACAAGTCTTGCAGAAATTATGTGAGGACAGCAAACCATAAGTCGGAAGAGTTCAGGACCACCACTGGTGTAAGACAAGGTGATATCTTATCACCTTACCTCTTCATACTCCTTATGGACGATGTCATCAAGGCATGTAAGGAGAGAACAAGAAAGTATTCAGTGGGGTACTGGAAGATGAAACAGGTCTACATTTCGGAGCTGGCATTTGCTGATGATGTTGCCTTGATTGCTAAATCAGAGGCACATCTCCAATCCAACCTGCAAGTCTGGAAGGAAGAGCTGGAGAAGAGAGGGATGGTCATAAGCAGCTCTAAAACAAAATCCATGGAGATATCACGAGAAGAAAGAAAACATCAGATTAAGCTGGGAGAACAGGTCCTGGAGCAGGTCGACCACTTTAAATACCTCGGAGCTATTATAGACCGAAAGGGAGGCATCAAAGAAGAGTTGGCCACTCGAAAAGCAGCAACTGGGAGACTTTTTCAGGCCATAAATCGAGGATTCCTCAGCAAGAGAGAGGTTGGTAAGAAAACGAAGATGGCTGTATACCGCTCCACCTATGTCCCAGTTTTGACATACGGATGCGAGTCATGGGCAATGACTACAACCCATAAAAGCCAGATCCAAACCTCAGAAATGAGGTTCTGAGGAAGGTGGTTGAAGTAACAAGAAGAGACATGGTACGCAACCAGACGATACGTCAAGGCCTTAAATCCTACCCCCTGCAGACCCAAGTAGAACAGTCCCAATTAAGATGGTTTGGCCATGTCTGCAGAATGGGAGAAGATCGGATACCACGAGAAGCATGGGAAACAAAGAGCCAATAATCCAGACCCCGAGGACGACCCAGAGTCCGCTGGGAGGACAACATTAGACAATCTTTTAAGGATCGAGGAATAGAATGGAACCAGGCCAGGAAGAAGACAGCCGATAGGATAGTCTGGCGCTCTCTCTTCCAAACCTCTACACCTCACGGTAGAAGGAGAACGACTAAGTAAGTAAGTAAGTATCGTCTTCAATTTAAAAATATGTTACCAGAAACTGGAGTAGAATTCTCTGAATTCATTTCAAAGATACGTCTTACTTTTACACGTTGGGTTGAGCTGTCTAAGACAGAACATACATTTGAAGCACTTATGGACTTACTACTTAGAGACAAGGTTATGTCTTCTGTCAATGAGTCTTTTCTTGCTTTTCTTCATGAGCGTAAGCCTAAAAACATAAAAGAAATGGAAGAATACTGTTGCCAGTATGTCACTGCACACCCTCACGTAACCATTAGCAACTCTAGAGTAAAAGAAGGTTTGCCAGTTGCTTCGGCAGCACCATATGGCCCAACTTCATGCGTAAATTTCAAGGTACTCAACAAAATTTTAATAGGAAGAGTAACCGTAATTATGCTCAGAATCATGGCAATCATTCACATAGTGATTCTTCTTCGAAGAACTGGAGACAAGCTGATAGTCCTCGGTATACTACACCCAATAATTATAGACATTTCCGCAGAGGTAGTCAGTATAGAGGCAATCAAGACTATTTTTTGCGGAGACCTAAAAATCAAAATAATAGAGGTTCTCATCAATATAGAAATGATAATGACAGTTATGGAAACTGGGATTCAAACCAGGATAACAATTACAGTAGAGAGTATAATGATAATTTCAGAAGCAATAATAGTCGCGGTAGATCTCAACATAAAAGAAAGAGATATCAACAGGCAAACTCTGTACAGCAGGAGTCTCAGGGAGCATGTAAACAGGTTGATGATAATAAAAACTCTAGTGCTATCACATGTTCTGCCTTTGACTTTGGTAGGGCAACTAAATGTCACCAATGCAGTACTTTGTTCGAACCGACTACCGTAACTACTTTGAGCTGTGGTCACCCTCTTTCCGCTCTTCCTGCTGCAGTTGCGCATGACGGGAGAGGTTCTCTTATCCTACATAATGGTCTTGTAAATAGTAATCCAGTCTCAGTCCTTTTTTATTCTGGATGTACTACTATTGGTGTTAGGCAATCTCTTGTAGATCCATCCTGTGCTACAGGAAAGGTGATCAAATGTGTCACATTTGGTGGCACTTTGGAAAAGTATCCCACTGCCATAATACATATTGCTACTCCCTTCTTTACGGGAGATGTACACGCGTGTCTTCTACCAAACCCTATTGCGGACCTTGTTATCGGTCGTATTCACGGAGTTAGGGAATGTACCCCACAGCAGATTGCTGTTTGGGAGGAACAAAATATTGAAGCTACCAATGCAGTGGTCACACGAGCACAAGCTCTGGAAACACCTCAAACTTCATTAACCGATAATAATGAAGTAAATAGCCAAAATAGTCACTTGATTATTACACGTGACTCTTTCATAAAATTGCAAGAAGAAGATCCTTCTTTACAAAAATTCTTCATTCTAGCAAAAAAAGGTGATCCAAATCAAAATACAAATAGAAAGTCTTGGATTTCTATGAAGAACGGCTTACTTGTGCGTATGGTACAAGACTCGACTATGTCTACACATTCTCAAATTCTTGTTCCTAAGAGTATGAGATTGCAAATATTGCAACATGCTCATAACTCGCAATGTTCTGGTCATATGGGTTTTTCCCGTACAAAGTCGAGGGTTCTTGCGGCTTTCTTTTGGTCATTTGTGAGCAAGGACATACGTATTTACTGTCGATCTTGCAAAGTATGTCAGGAGCTCAAAGCTAAAGGACCACGACATGCTGCGCATATCCAGTCTGCTGACATTCCTATTTGGCCATTTCAGAAAATGACAATAGATATTATCGGTCCTTTTAGGATCAAGTCGGCCAGATGACATCAGTTTATCCTTACATGTGTCGATATGTGCACACGTTGGCCAGAGGCTATACCTCTTAAGAGCATCTCCACTGCCGATATCGCAGACGCTCTTTGGCTAATATTTTCTCGTTTGGGATTCCCCAGAGAAATATTGTCAGACCATGGCACTCAACTTATATCTGACACTATGTCACAGGTAATGTCTATGCTACATATTAAAAGGTCTCTCAGCAGTATCTATCACCCAATATCTAATGGGTTAGTTGAGCGTTTGAATAGAACACTCAAGACTTTACTTGGGAAGATAACTGAGGATCATCCTCAGGATTGGGACAGGGTTTTACCCGCGGCTCTCTTTGCTTATAGAGAGGTCCCCAATAAACACACAGGGTTTTCTCCTTTTGAACTTGTCTTTGGCGCGCGACCGCGCGGCCCTATGTCTTTACTCAACGATCTTATCCCTGCCGATAATATTAGTGATGACACTCAATCTTCTTATGAGTATGTCATTGCTCTTAGGCAAAAGATCATCGAGGCATGCAAACTAGCAACTTCTTCATCCGAATTTGCTAAAGAAAAGGCAAGACAGTTTGCAAATAAGAATGGATGTTTACGACAACTTTGTCCAGGTGACAAAGCACTCGTTCTACTTCCTTCAAGGGAGAACAGACTTCTTATTGCATGGAAAGGTCCGTATGCAATAGTCTCTAAAATTTCCGATGTCTACTATGTTATCGATATTGATGGAAAGCATAAAACTTTCCACATAAATATGCTCTCGGAATTTCATTAAAGACCTGACTATTTGCAGCCTATTTTCCAGGCGACGGACGATTCTCCAATACCTCATGGTCATTACTCATCCCTGTCAGTTATACAGGATGAGGAAACTACTTTTTCTGATGTCAATCTTCCTCTTCCTGTGATCCCACTTCATTCTACGGAATCTTGGAAAAACGTTACCGTTTCTCCTAATCTTTCCGCTGAGGAACATCGACAAGTCTCTTCGATGTTACAAACATTTCAGGATGTCCTTACCGACATCACCGGACACACACATGTCATTGAACATGACATAATACTTACTGACCATAATCCTATCAGGGTCAGACCCTATCCTATACCTATCAATTTTCAGTCGAGCAAAACCTCTTACTGCTTTTTCTACACCTAGGGGTTTATTTCAATGGAATTTCATGCCTTTCGGCCTTATGAACACCCCTGCTACATTCGTACGCATGATGCGTCAAATTCTCTCATATCGTACATATGTCATAGCATACTTAGACGATATCTGTCTGTTCAGTGATTCCTGGGAAGATCACTATTTGGGTTTATACGAATTGCTGTCTACTCTTTGCGAGTCTAATTTAACTGCTTAACCCTCTAAAGCATTTATAGGATTTAGTGAGATTTCTTTCCTGGGTCATCGTGTTGGTCATGGTCTTTTAAAGACAGAGGACCTCAATTTTTCAAAAATACTAAACATTTCTGTCCCTAAGTGCGTAGTCCCTTAGGTTTGATACAATTTTTACGGACGATTCATTCCGAATCTGTCCTCCATTATGGCACCTCTTTCTACTTTATTGAAGAAAGGATTGCCTAATCTGATCCGCTGGTCTCAAGAATGCCAATCCTCATTGGACCAGATTAAAACTCTATTTTCATCTCCATCTATCCTTAGGTTACCTACTATTGAGAAGACTTTTGTTCTTCGAAGTGACGCCTCGTCCACTGGGATTGGGGCAGCACTAATGCAGGAGTATTCAGATACTCTGCATCCGGTGATGTATATATCTAGGAAATTAAATGCTGCAGAAAGGAATTACTCGATTTTAGACCGTGAATTATTGGCTATGGTTTGGTCAATTCTCAAGTTACAAAGATTCCTTCTAGGCGCGCATTTCATTGTGGAAACCGAACAGGAAGCTCTTACTGCTATTCAAAGCAAACACTTGAAGAGCTCGAGGTCCACTCCATATGCCATAGCTCTTCAACCCTTTCATTTCACGGTGCGAGCTATCCGTGGTTCGGATAATGTGATGGCAGACATTCTGTCCAGATGCCCACATGATTCCACTTAATTCTTCTGTCATATATATTTCCTGATAAACGTCGAGATCTATAACAGTTCCCTACTATAGTGATATATCAGCACATATGTTCTCACTTTTTGGGAATTTATAGCATTGTACTGTATAATCTCCTTTTTCTGTTACCGATTTTGGTATAACGGAAGAAGGCTTAGTTAGCAATATATGGGCTAAAAGTTCACATGGCCACAGTTTATATATTGTATTTTGATTACTGTATTAAGAAATTTAACATTTGTCATAAAGATTTGTGTTATTGATATTTTCGTAGCACATCATTGACGTCTGCGAGAGTATGGACATTATGTCAACCATGAAGTATGTCAAGTTGTAACCTACTTTGGAACGAATTATGTCCATGTCTACGAGGAACATCTAATTAATTAGTATAATGCATTGTATCATGATATTATTACATGCTTGTATAATGTACTTTTTGGTTTAAGATGTGTAATTCTCTAATGCGGTATATTAGTATTTGACACCGCTGTTTTCATGACAATTCATTGTTTTATACTATGATAATATATTTGTATTTGTATGAGTATAATTTGGCTTGCATTATGATGTTGCCTTCACTGTGGCGTATGTTGGTGGCACCTACCTGGAATATTTGTGTACACTTAGGGAAATATTTTCTTTAAGGATCTGAGATATAATCTCAGCTATCGCTCCATGCGTCGAGCTAGCCTCATATTAGGCATTATATCCGCGCATCATACGTGCGTTAGGAGCCTGTTGGTTCTGGCTCTTGGATTCAAAAAAAAATGTTTCATTTTTTTTCTCGGGAGGTGCGGTAATCTGTTACGCACAGAATTTTTTTAAGACTGTGTGTAATTAATCTGTCTGAATTGTACACTTTATTTTTTTTAGGTCGAAGGTATATAACCCTTGTTTGACAGTAGTTACATTTTTACAATGGGGTTACCTTCTCTTATGTCTTGACTCGCCGGTCCATTTTTTCGATCGATGTCTTGTCATTCTCCTTATATGGTAGTATCGGTCAACTGTTTCTTGGAATGATTGAAACCAGAGTTGATGTTTATTCCCTGTTCATGTAAGGCGTGATTTTGGTCATATCTTTGCCTTGAATTATCATAAAATGATAAGCGTGGATTTAAGATGATAAGCCACAAATCTGGCCACTATGGACGTTGCAGGTATAAGTCCAAAGTCGTTGCTAATCTGTAGCCATGTAAAGTACCACCCCTATAGACACCAGGGATATTATAGGCTGAAGTGTAAGGTGTCTTGTCTGGTTTGTTTTTGCTTGCTGTGAGTGTAGAGTGTGAGATAGTTTCACAGATCTACAAACATGAGATATGACGTGGAAAGTCCTAAAAGTGTGAAACTGCTGTTGACGTTTCCATCATTTATTTTGACGCCACAATGACAGATACGTTACATCCATTTTACATAAGTCATAGACACGCTATGCCAGTGGGAGTTTTACTCCTGGTAGGTTCAACCAAGCTGGACTGGTCTGTGTGGGTAGGGGTCAGACAAAAGCTGGTACCCCGGTCCTCCAGGTTGGGGGTTTTAGCATAGGGCTGACACCCCTGTCTATGTAAAAAAAATAATGAAGTTACGGAAACTACCAAGATCTGCTTACTCGTAGCAAGCAAGAGGACATGCACACCATCATAGCTGGCAGACGCTGGAGCTGGGTTGGTCATGTCCTCAGAAGAGTCCCCGATGCCATCACAAGAACAGCTATGCTTTGGACCCCTGAAGGAAAGCGAAAGAGAGGCCGACCAAAAACAACTTGGCGGAGGACTGTGGAGGCTGATGCAAAGAATGAACCAGAGTTGGGGCACTGTACGAAGGATGGCCACCGACCGTGCAAAGTGGAATTAATTTGTTGTTGCCCTACAAGACGCCACTAGGCGTGATGGCCACTGACTGCTTTGACGGTCGGTGGTTAAGGATCGAAGAAGAAGAAGATAGACACGACAGTTCATGGTATTCAGCATAAACAAAGTTCTTCAATGAATCTTGCATATATTCTATAAGCTGATATAGATAATCCCAGCTTACTACAGCCTCAGCTTCATATCATCAATGTACATAAGTTTAAAAAAACTCCTCTCTGATGCTGGCAGATCAGATGTGCAAAATAAGTCTATCACTGGTCGCACGAGAATGGCGTTCAGGAGTACAGGTCAAATTGACCTTTACAGGCATTAATAAGTCTAACCCCGACGTAGGTGCAATCGCTGGCATAGCGAAGTTCATAGAGCATAGAAACTGTTCTCTGGGCCTAGAGTGACCCGTGTACATATAAATCTCAGGTATGAAGATACCTGGTGTGTAATCCATAGTAGAAGAACCTCTCCTTTCTGTAACAAGCAAGCGAGTAGAGAACGACAAATGTCAAACATCTAAGTAGATCACAGAGTACTGCCCATGGTGGACTTCCGGTGTTATGTCTTTCGGTTCGCACTATTGACCTGTCATCTTAGCTTCATTTTTTGGTGATGCGTGGATGGCAGGGAGGATAGTGTGATTCGCTTGCATAGCTAGGTGGGGTTGTCGCACGGAAGGTCCAGTGTTCAAATCCTGGGTAAGCCATTCATGTCTGTTGTTTTTCTGTTGTCTAGTGTTCTACTTCTTTATTTCTTACGAGTGCCTGAAAACATACCTTTACGTTTGTTTCATATTAATTTACCGTTTACAGGCCTTGGGTTTCCCTTCCTTATATGTTATAAATGTTCTGAATATGTCAGCTTGGCATGAAATCTTTTTAGGTAATGGCGGACTTTACAAGCAGTTGTTAATTTTTATCCCACTACACCCGACCAATCAGATATATCATAATTATTTTTGAACCGATTTTAATTATCAAAAGTGATAATTAAACGGCCCATTATTCTCTATCGTTCTATATAGTTCTCCTTTATTCATTCCTTTGCATTCAAATGGGGTTAATTTTTTTGTAATTAAATTTGATCTTACCCCAATGTGAAAATATTAATAAATTAAATTTTTCTATGTCAAGATAATTTTTGCATGAGGGAATCTCTATGGGTATATGTTAGGCAATATCAGCGCTATAATTTGAGATATCCCTTTTATTTTAATTATCTTTAGTTATCGAGAAATAAATTATCTAAGTTCGGTCACAAACTCAAAATAGGCATTATTTCCACTACACCCAAAATTTTCTTGTCCTTACAAAAAAGGAGGTAACGATTTGATTGGTTATTAAATTTTACGACGTCCATTGATAAATATTGGGATGGGTGTGTGAGAGGGGCAGGGGGGTGGTAACTTTTAACTTGTTTTCTTAGAAAAATTCTCTAGTTAAATGTTGGCGGTAAATTTAACTGGACCCTCAGACAAATTTCAAATACTTTTGGTATTTATAGATTTAAATTACGATAGCTAGTTCGTTTTAGCGGGGAATTTGAGCGTGTTGTGATACGGATTCACTTCACTACACCAAGTGACCGGAAGAGATCAGATCACTCGTGTCTGCCCACATGTGTCACACAGACAACAATCTCGTTATCTGTCGTACGTGTACGCAAGCTCCGGGTCATATCGGTGATTATGCGTTGGCCGATGTAGGTGTTAATCTGCCGCGCCTATAACCACAAATCTGGGTAGCACTCCTTGCAAATGTTATATTTATCACCTACAGGGTTATTTGATAAAATCAAATTTCTGCTACTTAGAAGAAAAATAAAGAAAGAAAGAAAGAAAGAAAAGTGCGATAATTGACAGCACCTAATAAAACTCAGTACCACAAATGTACCGTTACTGACGTAGAGAACCAAAGATCGATAGAGGACGTCCATTTCGTCACACATGCCCTAGCCTAGGCTCGACTTATTCAAGAGAAGGTTAGCTTTTTCTGCTGCTTATCTATGGAATAATCTTCCACACGACCTAAAATACACGCTAAGTCAATATTCATTCAACCAGAAACTTTTCAACTACATCATGAGTGAGGATTTTATGCCACCCTAATTTAGTTATGTTCTTAAATAATTGCATAACATCATATGTAAGTTTTAAAGATAATTTTTCCTTGTTTAGTATTAATTATTATAATTTACTAAATGTCTGTGTAACTGCTATTGTACTGTTACAATGTTGGGATTTTATTTTATTGTATTTTAGTTTGTTCTTTTATTATTTAAGTAATATTTAAGATACATGTGAGAATAAATGGATTCAGTATGGAAGACGAGAGAAAGAAAGGTCAGAATGTTAGACGGGCCTGCGTGCCGAATTCTAAACCGTTTAAAAATAAAGTTCATTCGTTAGTTCTATCTATCTATCTATCTATCTATCTATCTATCTATCTATCTATCTATCTATCTATCTATCTATCTATCTATCTATCTATCTATCTATCTATCTATCTATCTATCTATCTATCTATCTATCTATCTATCTATCTATCTATCTATCTATCTATCTAGCTATCTATCTATCTATCTATCTATCTATCTATCTATCTATCTATCTATCTATCTATCTATCTATCTATCTATCTATCTATCTATCTATCTATCTATCTATCTATCTATCTATCTATCTATCTATCTATCTATCTATCTATCCATCTATCTAACTATCTATCTATCTATCTATCTATCTATCTATCTATCTATCTATCTATCTATCTATCTATCTAACTATCTATCTATCTATCTATCTATCTATCTATCTATCTATCTATCTATCTATCTATCTATCTATCTATCTATCTACACTAAAGCTCATTTCCCACGCTAATTTTTATGACTAAATGTATCCCCCACTACGCACACAACAGACACACCAGCCACTACCCACACGACAGACACACCAGTCACTACCTATACAACAGACACCACTGGACAGATGGAAAGACTAGACTACAAGTAACACCCATTCCTCTCATAAATCACTTAATCACAACGCAGGAACTACAGCAAGAAAATAGGGATTTCTTCACCCGTTTCTCCACCCGCCCAGAACGGAATTTTCACAGTTCATCCGTTTTACGGCAACTTCTTACTCAATATAGCCCAGAAATATTAATGCAGACACTTCAGATGTCTATATACGGCTCTACGGAACAAGATTAAACACATGAACACTAAGCAATGTCTTTGGAATAACTCTATCGTATTAATGCTATTGTTTTCTTCTTATTATTATCTCTGTGCTTATTCCTCTTGTTCCTACGGTCACCATTCTCTCTGACATCTCTCGTATAACTTCATTTTGTTTTGTTTAAATATTATATTTCCTGCAATTATATTCCCCTTAAAGTCCACTTCCTTGGGGAAGTACAATTAGTTTAAATTCTTTGCGATTATTTTTTGTATTTAACTGCATTTTTTAACTTGTTTTTTTATTATTTTTAAATTACAGTAATGGCTGATACTAATGTACACTGGCTTCATAAGGATAGTCAATTGGTTTATCACGATCTTCAAGAAAGTGCTCAGTATCCCACAGCATGGTGATATTGTTACAGTGAAATGAGAGCACCTGCGGAATACCACTCAAAGTACTGCGCTTACCACCGTTGATAAGAAAACAGCGAAGTCAAATTACTGGTTTGATGCTTCAATAGATGTGATGACACATGTCATTGAAGCTAAGTGCAGTGCAGCGATTGAATACAAACGTTGACCGAGTGATAGAATCCTGCAGATCCTGAAGGCTGCGAGAAGCAAAGTCCAACAAACTGCTCGACGTTGTGTAAATGATTATTGTCTCCAGCTCAGTGACGTCATCCAGACCAAAGCACAAACAGACAACACTATAGTCCGTTCGGAAATTCGTGCCCACAGAAAGTGTCAATTTTCTCCAAAACTGTTTGTTGTATGGACATGAATTTTCGCATGCAGTCTTAGATTTTCCATGCAGTTATTAATATATTTTTTTCCCTTACAAAACTCATGTCATGTTCGGAATTGTCTTCTTTACGTTATATACAAAACTCTTACCGTTGTCTGGGTTAATTTTTCTAAGTTTTACAGGAAAGTTACAAGATCCGTTCAAAAATATTTTTTTTGCTTTGAATTGGTGTAGTGACTACATGTCCGCACGAGTGCGCACCTATGTTACACACTCGCGAGTAACTAATTCAAAAAAAAATATATATTTTTGAACGGATCATGTAACTTTCCAGTAAAACTACTAAAAATTAACCCAGACAACGGTAAGAGTTTTTTTATATAACGTAAAGAAGAAAATTCGAACATGACATGAGTTTTGTAAGGGCAAAAAATATATTAATAACTGCATGGAAAATCTAAGACTGCATGCAAAAATTCATGTCCATACAACAAACTACAGAACTATAGCTCTTATAAGCCATGCCAGCAAAATACTTTTACAAATCATAATGAAAAGGATGCAACAAAAGCTAGAAACAGAAATAAATGAAGTACAGGCGGGTTTTCGACCAGGTAGAGGCACTAGAGATCATATATTCAACATGAGGATCATCATAGAAAAGTGTAGAGAATTCAACGTTGACCTACATACTTGTTTCATTGATTACACCAAAGCTTTCGATTGTGTACAACATCAGCAGTTATGGGCTATTATGAAAAATATGGGATTTCCAAACCACCTTATACAACTCATCGCACTGCTGTACCAAGAACAACAGGCAGCCGTAAGAATAGAGGGGGAAACATCAGAATGGTTTGAAGTACAGAAAGGAGTAAGACAAGGCTGTACCCTTTCCCTTACCTGTTTAACATTTATGCCGAGAATATCATGAGAAACGTAAGAGATGACCAAGAACACACAGGTTTGACTCATTTAACATCGGCGGGTACCAGATCCCGGAAATCAGATATGCTGACGACACAGTCCTCCTATCGACCAACCCAAAAGGACTTGAACAATTACTTCTGTCCACCAAAAAACACAGCGAGGCCCAGAATCTATACCTAAACACCAAGAAGACCAAAGTATTGACAACAGACAAAGTAAAGACCAAACCAGAAATTGAAATTGATAACGAAGAACTGGAAAGTGTCAATGAATTCGATACTTAGGATCAATCATTAACAGCTCTGGCGACTGTGCAGTAGAAATTAAAAGAAGACTTGCAATTGCTTCACATAAGCTAATACAGATGAAAAACCTATGGCAAGGCACAAGCAAAGAAACAAAGTTACAAACTGATCAGAGCATGTATATTCCCAGTAGCAACATACGTGCGAGACTTGGACTCACTCAATAAAAACAGTTGCAAAAAAATTACATCATTCGAAATGAAATGCTACAGAAGGATGTTGAGAATACCCTGGACAGAAAAACAGACTGCAACAGACAACAGAGAAGTACTGCACTCACTAAACGTACAGGAACATTGGCTCCTAAATACCATCGCAATAAGGAAGCTGAAATTTTTCGGTCATATAAAAAGACATAATAGTCTGGGAAAAAACAGTGATGGAAGGCATGGTCCCTGGAAAAAGGGGAAGGGGTCGACCTAGACGACGGTGGACCCAGGACATCACAGAGAGTCTGAACTTGTCTTTGGCTGATGCAGGTCGACTTGCCCAGAATCGTGATGCGTTCAGAGCAGCTGTAATGGAGACAACGTTCTGGAAAGAATACGTCACATGATGATGACAACAAACAGTTTTGGAGAAAATTGACACTTTCTGTGGGCACGAATTTCTGAACGGACTATAGACAAATGAACGACGGTGTAAAGAAGGTCCTTGGTCCCCCCAAAAAGTTAGATGGCACCGGTAAAAACTATCATCTAGGAGAAGCTAACAGATAAGAAAGATGGAGAGGTGGGTCGTGCACCACTCTGAGCTGTACGTTAGAGAAAATACCAGACTTAATGTTCTTTTATATTTGGACATGCGCCCTAATATAACAGACTAGGTTGAGCGGGGCGCGCCTCGCCTAAACGAGGCACAAGTTTATGTTAAAATCCGCGTATGCAGCCCTTGACGATGTCTGCCAACTATCATGAAGCTGAATGCTGAACCAACACTTGAATAACTCAGTAAATTAATATGAGACAAACATAAAGGTATGTTTTAAGGCACTCGTAGGAAATATAGAAGTAGAACACTAGACAACAGAAAAACAACATACATGAGTCGCTTACCCAGGATTCGAACCCTGGACCTTCCGTGCGACAACCCCGCCTAGCTATGCAAGCGAATCACACTATCCTCCCTGCCATCTACGCATCACCAAAAAAAATGATGTTTCGATGAAAGGTCATTAGTGCGAACCGCAAGACATAACACCGGAAGTTTACCATGGGCAGTTCATACGTAGATGGCAGGGAGGATAGTGTGATTCGCTTGCATAGCTAGGTGGGGTTGTCGCACGGAAGGTCCAGGGTTCGAATCCTGGGTAAGCCACTCGTGTCTGTGGTTTTCCTGTTGTCTTTGTTCAACTTCTTTATTTCTTACGAGTGCCTGATAACATACCTTTGTGTTTGTCTCATATTGATTTGCTGTTTGCAGGCCTCGGGTTTCCCTTCCTTATGTGTTGTAGATATCCAGAGTTATGTTAATGCGATTACACAAGTTAGCTGAGCACATATATCCAGAGTCGTAGTGTGGATTCCGAGCTGGTAGATCAACAATTGATATAGTCTTTTCTCACTGCCAACACAGGAAAAAAATCAAGATGGCAGAAAAGGCATTACAAAGGCATTTGACCTGGTTAGCAGGGCTGAACACTTCAAAATCCTCCTGAACATAGACTGCCCCACTAAATTGTTAAAAGTGATAAAGTCATTCCATGAAGATATGAAAGGAACAGTCCAATATGCTGGAAGCACATCACATCACTTCGACTTGCTCTTGAAACATGCATTCAGAGATGCAACTGAAAGCATACGCTTTCACACTCGGCCATATGGACAGCTGTTTAACCTTGCAAACCTGAAGGCAAACACAAAAATCGAATGGTCTCTGTAAGAGATTTGTTATTCGCTGATGATACTGCAATAGTCACACACAGTCAACAAGAACTTCAGACCTTGATGAATCGCTTCACCTACACTTGCAAGTTCTCACAATACGTCTAAAGAAAACAAATGTGCTGGGTCAGGATGTAAATGTTGCACCAGTTATTGTTATCGATAACTATGAATTAGCAGTGGTGCACCACTTCACATACCTGGGATCTACCATCAACGACAAATTCTTTCTGGACACATAAATCGACAGCCGCATTGGCAAAGCTGCAGCTACCTTTTCCCGCCTTACAATGCGTGTTTGGGGAAACTACAAACTCACAACGAAGACCAAAGCTGGGTTGTATAACACCTGCGTCACCAGCACACTTCTATATGGCAGCGGGACAGACATGGACAACCCATGCAAATCAAGAAAGAAGGCTCTATACCTTCCCTCTACGGTGTCTACGTCACATCAGCGGTATTTCATGGAATGATTATGGCAGAGGATATTATGAAAATAGATTTCATACATCTACATTTTTCTTCCACCTGTCTTTCACCGGCTTCCTTATGAGCCATGC
The DNA here is from genome assembly GCA_024509875.1 of Oreohelix idahoensis. Lineage (NCBI taxonomy): Eukaryota > Metazoa > Mollusca > Gastropoda > Stylommatophora > Oreohelicidae > Oreohelix > Oreohelix idahoensis. Next base: position 92,634 of record JAMPIV010022426.1, on the reverse strand, counting down.
ACCGTTTGTTAACATAAAACCCTCCTACACTCAGATATCTGTCTCTTTCTTAATTTAGCACGCCTATTTTATTTGCTTTTCTCTATTTTCCTTAGGAGTGTTTACCAACAGACATATTTGTTAAACGCAGATCCCTTCACTTCTCTATATATGTCTAACTCTTAATTTGGCCACGCAAATTTTCTTTTCTCTATGTCGTATAAATTACGAGGAAAGTTTGCAATCAGATAGGTAATGGAACGCGTAGAGAGGGGACGGGATAATGGATTTGTACAGAAGGGAGAGATAAGCTAAATGAAGAAAAATTAAGGGGGCGATAAGTTAAAACGTATTTTTCTTTGGACATTGGTCAGGGGGACTTAATCTGATACCAAGGGCAGATAATCACAGTTACTCCCCTTAATCCGTTCGTTTGGAAGGTAATTAATCTCGGTGAGAATCGCCAGATCAAAGGACGGGTTTCGCTCGATTGCCAGAGTCTGCAAGCGGTAAAAGCGTGAATTTTTCCTCTGATTCCCAGATCGACCGAAGAAAAGCCCGAAATATGAGCGAAGGCGTTAAAAGTAACAAGTCTGAGCGAAGTTCTGCAAATTTAATATATATACTGAAGGACATTAAAAACGCACAACCTGTATAATCCAGAATCAGAGTGTGAAATGTAAATATAAGTGTTTACAAGTTTACATATTTGGAATCTTTATTAATTTTCCTATGAATCCATGCTGGTCATTAATTTGTAAATTTGATTGTTATGAAATTCATTGCATTCTGTGCAGGCAAGGGAGAAAACCAAAAATGCAACCAATAAAAAAATTCATTCACACTATCCTCAGTATCTGGTATGTCCACCGTGTGCTTGCAAACGCATGGAACACACAAGTTTCTGAAGGAAATTTCGGGGAATTAAGTCCCATTCACGTGTAAGAGCAGCTTCGAGCTGATGCAGATTAGCTGGAGAACCTTGCCTGTAGACTCTGCGTCCAAGCTCGTCCCACAGATGTTCTATAGGGGACATGTCTGGTGATAGGGCAGGCCAATCAATCGTCACAATGTTCTGCTGCTGTAGATATTGCTGCGTAATGCATGCGGTGTGCACACGTGCGTTATCCTGCTGAAGAAGCTGCAAATCTGGATAATTTGTGAACGCAGGAGCAACCAATGCATCCAGAACCTCATCTCGACATGTCACAGCATTAGCATTTCCACGGAAGACGTGATGAGGCAAGCGATTGTGAAAACTGAATCCTCCCCAAATGTGAATTCTGCCACCTCCAAATCGGTTGTGCTGACGATAACAGCAATCTGCAAAGCGCTCTCCACACCGTCGCCAAATCCGCATACGTCCATCAGCAAAGGATATGTTGAATCTGCTTTCGTCTGTGAATAGGACAGCATTCCACTGCAGTCTAGTCCATCTGACATGTTGCTCTGCCCAGTGCAGGCGCTGCTGACGATGTCTGTGAGTCAAGTTTGGCCCAACATAAAGTGGTATTGCAGTAAGGCCTGTATTTCTGAGTCGTCGTATGACTGTCTTTCGAGAGACTTGCCCACGTCTACCCATTATTGCTGTTGCTGTTTGACTTGCCGGGAGAGAACGATTCCTTAGGTGACTCAGCACAATATGACGATCTTGCGCAGGGGTAGTAACTCGTGGTTGACCACTCCGAAGTCTATCCCTGGCACTGCCAGTGGTTCCTTAACGTTCATTGAGACGTACAATAGTGTTTTGGTAGCAATTCATCCTTCTGGCAATGGCCCGCGAGCTCATTCCGGTCTCCAACATACCAATAGCTCGCTGTCGGTCGTTTTTAGATAGTCTGGCATTTCAAGCACATGTACTGGGTGTTTTGTCTCAACGGCCTTTTTATACCGAGTATACTGCCACAACGCGTACACATTTTCAGGGTCATAGCTATTGAAAATCGTGTTGCACGTGTAACTTTCATTGTTTTTATGTAGTCTGTATACAAACCCGTGGGTTGAATCATGCACTTTCCATTCCAGCAGCCATTCGCTCTCTACCTCATGGCAAACACGGGGAAAATCCATTCCCACACTTTTTTTTTCCAGCTTCTCGGCATCAGTATATATAATAGTGGTGCGTTTTAATGTGCTTCAGTATATATCTCTGTCTTTAAACTCAATTTATCCAGTACCGACAGAATTTCAGAGAACATCTAGCTTAGAATTCTAAGATCCCATATAACAGTGGAATTACATAGTTTTTGGATTGGAGATAGTTTGTTTCTGTGTTTGTGGTAAATACTATACTAGAGGTTTTAGAGATTAATTGTTAAGTCCGTATTTTATTTCACTAAGATCTTTCTGTGTAGAGTGATTTAATGGCTAAGTCCATCATTATATTCCACTAGGATTTTATTTTATGCTAATTGACTAGCAAACTAAATATAATCTGTAGCTAAACTGTTCCGGCTGTAAGGTTAATCTAAATAACCGATTTAACCAGTAAAAGATATTTAATCGACTAGTAAATGCACTGTTCATTATGAGTACTGACAAAATATATATTTATTTCTAATTCATGATGATTAATTCTGTAAATGACTAGAACATATTTCACGGTAGTTTTTAAACGATAAGAAAAGCTCTAAGCTTATAGTTTCTAATTTAAGTTAAGTGGAGGTTAAACCCCCCAAAATGAAAAACACAGAATTATAAGTTAATATCTATATCTGGTCATTTATACTAGCAAAATGACTGGAAAAAATACAAAACATTGAGGTATATACTAAAAACTTGCAATCTATGGCGGAAAAACAGTGAAAAAAGGGCAAATTTTAGCTTTTTTGGGGTATTTTGTTGCCCAACATATCTCAAATGTGAGTACCACTTAAGTTATGAAATTTGGCTGTTTCATTTGTTAATATATGATAATGATTGTATACTAAAATAATTTTGATTGGTTTGATATCTGAGTTTTTTTGGATTTTAACATACCAATCGAAAAAAAGTTGAAATTTTTAAGGGGGGTATCTTAGCTATTTCTCAACAGTTTTGTAGTTTGTTAACATATATCCTTTATTTTAGTTTATTTTAATGTACAGCATGTGGCCCACAATTTACTGCTATATCACTAATAGTTTTTGAAAAATCCAGGGCAACGGTCTTACATTTGTGTGAAAAATGAGGTTTTGAGAAAATTAAGAAAAAAGGGAGGAATTACACTTTTACACAAAATTTACTCTCCTCAATATCCCCCTGCTATGTAGGAATCATCTCTGGTATTTTCCTTTATTGATTCCATGTTCTGTGTTATACTTTGCAGCTTACGTTTCATTAAATTCTTCATTTCAGCAGACTGTATGCGCTTTTCGTCAGTTTCCAAAAAAAATACATCCTTTCTCTGGTAGACATGTACTATGTGGGGGGAAGCGATTGTTCTACCCTCAGCAGACTCAGTACATGTAGGAGAGGCTTTGCTCTCAATATTCACAAGATTAGGATACCCTTATCAGATATTAACTGACAATGGTTCACAATTCAGAGGGAAACTGATGGAGGAAGTTTTTAGGATTTTTCAAAATATTCTCGTCCGCACATTTTATCATCCACAATCGATTGGACAAGTGGAAAGATATAACGGGACTCTACTTACAAATTTATATAAGCTCTCACAGGAGAAACCAGAATCCTGTGATTCGTTCTTACCTGCAGCTTTATTTGCGTATAAGGAGGTACCCTACCACTCAACTGGAATACCTCCAGCCACGTTATTATTTCGATGTCCCATCAATGGACCCCATGGTTAATAAAAATTAGCCAGTCAAAATTATTTTTACACATGAAACTATGTTTGAAAAACTTGAATTCTGTTTGCTTCAGGGAAATGAATATGGTACCGAAAATTAAAATCCATGCATTAGAAGCAATATAGCATCACACATATACCAATTAGTATATTTTACATATATAATTAGGTAAAAATGCACTTACCTGACATACTTTAAAAATTTATATAAAATCATCCACAAAGGTTTTAGTGAAAATAAACATACAGAAATGTGGGCAAATGAATGTACTTTCCAGTGCAATATGTATCGAAAATTTGATATTTTCAATGAAATTCTTCATTTTTGGGGGTTAAACTTCCCCTAAGTTAAATAACCGAAATGGATAAATATATTATATTTTACGCGGGTTAAGGATAGGATTAAGAATACTATATTATGGTTAAGTATTTGTATTTTTTTCTCCTTTACACAGAACTGGGTCAAACCCAAAACCTTACCAGCGGTTTCCATATAAATCTGATAATAACCATACAAAACAACCTTTTTACTTAGTATCTGGGTCTTCATAGGTGAACTTGTCTGGCTTCGTGTTTACACCCAGAAAGAGACATAGTACCAACCCAAAGCACATTAAGAGTGACTTTGTAACTGGGCCTATAGATCCAGATTTTCTTTTTCCCAATTTCATTTACATTCAGCCCGTTGTGGCGACATAACCAACATTAACATTTCCCGACGTTTGACCCTTTGTGATGTGACAAGGAATTTTTATACTGAGAGAAGTTACCGACCTGACATTCCTGTCGTGTTTTGGTCTTTCTTACACCTCGGTTATATTTACCGCACGCAATACTATAGGAAAACGGACCAAAATAAGAACCAATGAAAACGCTCCCTTTTTCTAGTGTGTATAAGGAAACCTTTTTAGGCGTAACATAGAGGCCCATTTTGTTTAAATGAAAGTACGAATTTATTTAATTTCTTAAGAACTAGAGAAGTTTAGAAGGAAAGGTATAGATAGTTTAACAACGGGGATGTTACTTAAGAGGTAGGTGCAAAGACTTCCTCGAATAGTAGTTCATTTAAAGAGAAAAATCGTTTAAATTGACATCTATATATCAGGGTAGTCCCAAAATTAGTTTGTTAAAGTCTGCATAGATTTCAATGCATTTTGCTAACTAAACAATTTTTAGATAGAACGGTAGAGATAAATTCACAGTATAATTCTAACTTTAAATGATCAAAATCGGTTCAGAATTAAGAGAGACAATAAATATTGAACATTTTGCACATTGAACAAGCAGGCAAAAGATGCCTCGTTTTTGGATTCCTAACACCGGTTTTTGGTCGTGTTCTCGGATACAGGGGAAGCGATGGTATAAAAGTCCTTGAACTTGGTTGATTTGAAGCCACAACATTTTTAAACACTAAGCGGTACAGAAGAGAGCGGCAAAAGGGTGCTGTCAAATACTTTGCCACTGCATCTGCGTAGCAGACCTAAATACCTTTTGACAGCCTGTTACAGCTTATGTGTATTGCCTGAGGGTAAGAAAGAATATATATATATATATATATATATATATATATATATATATATATATATATATATATATATATATATATATATATATATATATAATTGTGTAATTTTCTTGTAATTAACCTACTGGTGTGTTCGTAAGTGCGTTGAGCGTGTAAAGAAAAAACTCACAGGACGAGTGTATTACCATTTGAAAGCAAGCCTGTGTTGACTTTTAGCGACGAAAGCCTGCATTGGGAAATGTGTAGAATATTTAGAATTATGGCAAAAATACGACTGTAGGTTTAATAATGTATTTAAAGGAGTATTTCCTAAAGGAAAGACACACTGATCAGGACCATGAGAAGGGATCACAGAATTTGTTTACATATACTGATCAAGGTGTCACTTAATAATTTATACTAAACCAAATCATTGTATGGAAGCAGATCATGGACAAATGGATCTAACGTAGGATTTATAAGGAAAGTGTAATCACATTGAACTGGCTGTGAGTGGTACTGAGGTAAATTGTCATGTGCAACTGTTAGCACCATGTCTGAAACTGTTTGTTACGTTCATTGTGTGTGTGGATAGCAGGGTTGTGATTATTTATATTACAGGTTATATCCTGCAGCTACCAAGATTGTACGAGAATTCACTTCTGAGGGACTCTGTGGTGCAAACGTTCTAAATATATCTAGAACTAGACAACCTATGTTTCCCAGCCTGGAGATCCAGACCTTTTGTGATCCTGGCTATAGCGGATGACTCTCAATTTTGGAGATAAGTGGTATAACAATTCCACTGATCAGCCTATCCAACAAATTAGTAATAAGAAATAAATTACTAATAACAACAAAAACAGTTTGAGTGATGACTCTTGGAGGTCTTTATTAAACTACGAATTAACTTCACATTCCAGCGAAAGTGGTTATATATATATATCTAATACATTTTTAATAAACTCATTAATTCCCTAGCATAGTCAATACAAAACTAATATGCATTATTCAAGGGAGGATCTTGAGAGGTAGCACTTAGACCTTCAGTAACAAACACTATCATCATACTTGAAGGTTAATACAGCTTGACCCTACCTTTGATTGTCGATACACCCTTGCTCTTTTCAGAGAAGGGGGTATTTCTCATAAGACCAGTCTCTTGTCTGGCACTATCCTGGTATCATCTGATACATCTTTTTGTCCATGATATCTTTCATTTAATAACATCTGAACCTCTCGCGACAGTTCCTATGTACTGGAAATCTCAAGCTACTGACACTGTGAGCACTGTTAAATTTCTTACCTGGACTAATTAATGTGACAAACAGAAATCCTAAAATAAAAGTAACAAAGGGAACGTTCCCCGGAGAAGTGGATTTAATCTGTCTTTGGGGAACTGAGGTTTTCTTTGCCAAAATAACACGGGATTTGCCGTGTGCGTGTGTCCTAAAGATTGTTCCAGAAGGTGCAAATCAAGTATTAGGTAAGAACGAATGAACGTGGCCACGGTTGTATGGAAAGAATGAAAGCAGGAATAAGTAACTCTTTTATTGTATAATCCATTTTCTCACTTTGTATATTTATTACTGGGGTTTTTTTTCCTAATACTGTTCAAATTACAGAATAGAATAACGTAAATACTCCGTTCTTTACAGTATAGTCAAATTCTACACCATAGTGCTAATCTTGTATTTATTTTTTAATTATATCTAATCTGAAACAGTTGTTACGTCTTCATTGTTTGTGTGGATAGCAGGTTGTTGAAGTATTTATATTACAGTGTTATCCTGCCAGCAACCAAAATGTACTAACATTCCACTTCTGAGGACTCTGTGGTGCAAACTTCTTATTATATCTAGAACGAGACAACCTATCTGACCTTCTGGGGGGTAATTAACTTTTGGTTTGTGGGATCTTGGTGCAACAGGGGGGGGGGGGGGGAATAGTACTTATGGATCTATTTCTTTATTAATTATGTACCCCTTGATGTTTTTATATTTGAAATATATATATATATATATATAACGTATATATATATATATATATATATATATATATATATATATATATATATTTCTATATATATATATATATCTATATATATATCTCTATATATATATATATATATATATATATATATATATATATATATATATATATATATATATATATATATATATGTTGTGAAGTTTCTTTATGGTAAAGAAAATTTACATAAACTGTAATTTCGGTGTTGGTCAGCTCGTCTCAACATTCTTATTCCATTAGTACAGTTTTCACGTTTGTGCGTCTAACTGTCGTCACTTATCTGTGTGTGTGTATGTGAGTGGTGGATATATATATATATATATATATATATATATATATATATATATATATATATATATATATATATAAATATATATATATATATATATATATATATATATATATATATATATATATATATTAATACAATATTTGTAGTCGTAACCGATAGGCTCGGCTAGAGAAGTTTTCTCAAAATCCAGGGACAGACTTTACCTTTTCACCAACTCACTAGTGAAATCTATCTGTTTACCTTATCTCGCACTGAGTCATCACTTTTGTCAGTTCTATTCAGAAGGGACCAAACATTGTTCTTAATAACCTATCGGAAATCTACGACAATGATAAAGTAACAAATATCGAAATATTGTCCCGTTTTGGCCTTCAAAGCATGCATACACTGCTTAGACAGAGCAGACTGCGCTGGCTTGGCCATGTCCGCTACATAGAAGAGGGTTGCGTCCCGAAAGATATTTTAACAGACAACTGGCAGATTGCAAAAGAAAAGTTGGTTCAAAAATGTGAGCAAGAGACATGAGTACACTGGACATAAATCCAGCAACTTGGGAGGATGAAGCTGCCGATCGTACCATTTGGTGATGCTCTCAACTGCGCCCACTCAGATTGGACGAAAAGAAGCACTCACATCAATCAGAAAAGAAGAGAAAACGTCGAAACGAACACGAAGGAAAAAGCAGCGAGGGCTGTCACCTCGAAGGTGCATTTCCAAAGTCAGTTATGACTAATGGGGCTGTTACTATATTATTGTTATGGGTGGGTTTGAAAAAAAATCGAAAAAAGGTGATTCGTCTTACGAGGACAAAAGACAAAGAAAATAGTCTACGTTACGGCCACAAGGCCTTCGTCAGGAAAGGAAAGAAAGTGAAGTTTGTCTTTTGTCCTCGTAAGACGAATCACCTTTTTTCGATTTTTTTTCAAACCCACCCATTGTATTCCACGTCTTACCGCAGTTCCCCTCAACTTCCTCGATTATATTATTGTTATCATTATGTTATTATAACAAAACAAAAACATTGACTAAGCTCAAAACGTTATTGACATATGTTGCTAAATGTTTCAAATTTGACAATACCCGTTGACTTATTTGCTTATACACAATACTGGTTTCCCATTTAGGATAAACTGACATTGTACATGAATTTTAAAATTGTCATTTTCTGCTCCACTTCCACGTTTAGTCTGCTTATATTTGCAGTGGTATTCTGTAGTATTTAATAAATATGAGAAGATTAGTAGAATGGGGCGCTCTGAAACAGGCGCCATAAACGTGTTACTGCTTTCAGATCACCAGAGCTGATGGATCATAGAAGGTAGAGGCTGGAGATCATAAAACACTTGGAATATATCACATTCATTCATAACCCTCCACTCTCAAAGAAGCATAGACCTTCAACAAACACATGCCAAGTCCTCCTGTCACGTGCCATAATCTCAAGTTCTTTCCATGTTCTCCTCATCACTTTCACCTCTGTTTCCAACTCTCCTCTCCATGTACTTCTTGGTCTTCCTCTGCCTCTCTTGCCCTGGGGGTTCCAGAACAAGGACTGCCTTGTAATGCCATCAACAGGTTTCCTCAGTGTGTGTCCTATCCATCGCCATCGTCTTCTTCTCATTTCTTGTTCCACTGGCACTTGCCCAGTTCCCGTCATCAGCTCCACGTTGGTAACCTTGTCATACCATTTTAATCCCTCCATTCCACGCAAGCACCCATCCATGAAAGTCCGCAGCTTTTCGGCTGCCGTCCCTGCCGCTCTCCATGTCCCCGAGCCACACAACAGGACTGACTTCACACCCGAGTCGAAGACCCCCACTTTCGCGTCGGATCCCATTTCTCCTGATCTCCATACATTTCCCAACGCAATGAAAACCCCTCTTGCCCCCTGCATCCCCATTTCGATATCACCGTCTGTCCCTCCAACTCTGTCCATACTACCGCCAAGATACGTGCACGACCCCACATCCTGCACCGGCGCCTCCCCAAGTTCAACTCTGCCATCACCACCTGCATTTATTGCATTATTTTTTGTCTTTTCCCTGTGTATTTTCAGACCCAATTGCTGTGACCTCTCATCGAGTGTTTTCAATTTGTCCTGCATCTGATTACGGCTATGGGACAGAAGAGCCAAGTCATCAGCAAAATCCAGATCATCCAACTGCTTAGTCACAGTCCACTGGATTCCATTTCTGTTGTGTGTTGCCGATGATCTCATAACCCAATCTATTGCCAGCAAGAAATGAAATGGAGACAAGAGGCATCCCTGTCGCACTCCTGTTCTTATCCCAAACGGTTCTGTAAGCTGTCCTTCGTGAAGAACTCTGCATGTCATGTCTTCATATGTTTTCTTTATTAAATTAATGATCTTCAGGGGAACTCCATAATGCCTCAACAATTTCCAAAGTGATTCTCTGTCTACACTGTCAAATGCCTTTTCGTAGTCCACAAATCCGATGTATAGTGGTGAATTCCATTCCAGACTTTGTTCAACTATTATTCTCAAAGTGGCTATCTGGTCTGTACATGATCTGTTTTGTCGAAAACCTGCTTGTTCATCTCTCAGTTTCTTGTCTATGGACTCTTTTAATCTCTCAAGGATAATCCTGTTTAATACTTTTCCTGGCACTGATAGTAACATTATTCCTCTATAATTTGTGCACTCTTGTAAGTTTCCCTTCTTAGGCAACTTAACCAGATATCCTTCCTTCCATTCTGCTGGTATCTCTTCCTTTTCCTAGACTTTACCAAGTAATTTATATAACATCTCTGTAGCCGTGTCGATATCTGCTTTGATGGCCTCTGCTGGAATGCCATCAGGTCCAGACGCTTTTCCATCTCTTAGAAGCTTTATGGCTTTCTTTATTTCTTCCTTCGTTGGTCTTTCACCGTTAATTTGTAGCTCTTCTTCTGCTGGCTGGATGTCCGGCGGGTTTTGTGGAGCTGGTCTATTGAGAAGGTCCCCAAAATATTCTGTCCACCTCTTCATTTGCTCTTGTATATTGCTGAGCAGTTTCCCATTCTTGTCTTTTATGAGGCAATTTGTTTGCTTGTATTTCCCTGTTAGCTTCTTTGTGCTGCTATACAGTTCTCTCATATTTCCTTTGGCTGCAGCATCTTCTGCTTGTCTTGCCAACTCCTCAATATACTTCCTCTTGTCTCTTTTGATACTTCTTTTTACTTCTTTGTTTGCTTCTGTGTACACTTCTTGAGCCTTGGCTTTGGAACTTCTGGTTTTGCTTGTGTTTAACTCTGCTTTCTTGTTTTTTCTGTCTTTTATCTTATTGATGGTTTCTGTTGTTACCCATGCTTTTTGTTGTCTTTCCCTTTTCCCCAGTATTTCTTCACATGTCTCCTTCCATACAGTTTTGACCTGCTGCCAATAGTCTTCTGTATTCTCTACATCTTCCAGCTGTTGGAGCACTTGGAATTTGTTGGATACTGTGACCGCAAATTTGTTTCTTGTTTCTTGATTTCTTAGCTGTCCTACGTTATACTGTTGTCTATAATTTTTCATTGTTGCATATCTCTTGAGTTTCATTTTTACTTTGGCTATCAGAAGATGGTGATCTGATGCCACATCTGCTCCTCTATATACCTTTACATCATGCAATGATGATCTAAACTTCTTGTTTATGCATATATGATCAATCTGATTTTCTGTTCTATGGTCTGGTGATATCCATGTTGCCTTGTGTATTCTCTTATGTGGAAACATGCTTCCTCCTATAGCCAGTTGATTTGAAGCACAGAAGTTTGCGAATAGTTCTCCATTTTCATTCATTACTCCTAGCCCATGTTTTCCCATGACTTCTTCAAATCCGGTGTTGACTGTACCTATCTTTGCATTCATGTCACCCATCAAAATTGTGATGTCTCTTCTTTTTACTTTATCCATAATTTCCTGTAGTTTATTATAAAATGCTTCTTTCACAGACTCTTCTTTGTCATTAGTTGGTGCATAACATTGGATGACATTTACATGAATTTTCTTTTTTAGCTGTTTTGAAAGTAGCTGTTATTATTCTGGGTCCAACAGCTTCCCATTCAATGAGTGCTTTCTGTGCTTCTTTAGATAACATAAGAGCTACCCCTTCACTGTGGTGTGAACTTTCGTCTTCATGTCCTGAGGACAGCACCAATTCACCTGTGATGAGTTTCTTCCTGTCTACCCCCTTCCACTTTGTTTCACACATTCCCAGAACCTCGATTTTGTATTCCCTCATTTCTGCTGCTACTTGCGCCACTTTCCCTTGTTCGTTTAATGTCCGAACATTCCAGGTGCCAAATCTGGAAGTTCTCCTAGAAGAAAGAAGGTTAGTCAGCAACACAGACTCCTTTCGGCTTTCTCTGTGTTGCATCATACGCCTCCCCACGAGAGGACCTTCCCCTGTCTTGGATGGCTGTGTTTTATTTTCTTTATTTGACTTGTCCATATTTGTTGAAGTTTATTTGCTTATACACAATACTGGTTTCCCATTTAGGATAAACTGACATTGTACATGAATTTTAAAATTGTCATTTTCTGCTCCACTTCCACGTTTAGTCTGCTTATATTTGCAGTTGTATTCTGTAGTATTTAATGAATATGAGAAGATTAGTAGAATGGGGCGCTCTGAAACAGGCGCCATAAACGTGTTACTGCTTTCAGATCACCAGAGCTGATCGATCATAGAAGGTAGAGGCTGGAGATCATAAAACACTTGGAATATATCACATGACAGACGGTATATGAATGACGACCTCTTCAAAAATATAAACAATGAGATTTAGAATTCCACATTCTTGTATCTTCTTCTCTGCCTTAATGTCTTATGTGCCAGCTGTTACAATTCGTGTCACGTTTCCTTCACCTGTCTTGTATATATCTCAAATTCCCTTCTCCGTGTTTTTTTTTTAGGTCTTCATCTATTTTTGTGTTGCCTGCCTCTTTTTTATGTGTGTGTGTGTGTGTGTGTGTGTGTGTGTGTGTGTCTGTGTGTGTCTGCCTCTATTTCCTTTACGTAAGATAATTTCATAAAACGGATATACCATCCACCCTTTGTATCCAATGCGTATGGAATCGATACCATTTGAGAGACGGTATATGAATGACGACCTCGTTAAAAATATAAACCATGATGGTCAGAGTTCCACATTCACCTATCTTCTTCTCCGCCTTACGGCCCAGATGTTATAACGTTTATGAAGTTTTCTTCATCGGTCTTGTATATATATATATATATATATATATATATATATATATATATATATTATATATATATAGTATATTATATATATATATATCATATATATATATATATATATATATATATATATATATATATATATACAGGGTGTTCCACGAATAAGCGGCCCGTGACGTCATGGAATGCTGACGTGTTGTGTCGGAAGTAGTGTGAATTGCCAAGTAGTCCTAGTGTTGAAGAAATGTGACGTCACACACAATATACAAGACGATAGTATGTTGAAACTCTTTTTTCAACTTGTGATGGATATGGCGATCCTGAAAAGGGTGTATTGTGGTGAAAAATTCTAATCCACATATATAAATTAGAAAATAAATGTAAAGCCTAACGAAGTAATTCAATAGAAAGAAAGAAGAATGGTGAAAGACCAGTGCTTTCCCAATAGCGTACACCTGCGTTGTAGAGCGCCATAATGGCTGAACCAGAGATCCCCTTTTTCTACTTCGTCTGCATAACTGTAACGCTTCCACATATGATAGTAAAAGCCTACAGCATCATACACGCGTTTCTAAAAATAAAACTGGTACTGTATTTCTTAGACGACCTTGATAGGCACACTGCTTAATGACCTAGATACAAATACTAGCATTAATGTCATTATACACACTACGTTAACCTAAAAGACAGACGGGCTTAGAAGAGAGAGAGAGAGAGAGATGCACGGAGGAACGCCAATCACACGCGAAAGGCATGAAGACCTGATTTTTTCAAATAAACAGTAAATAAAAAACACTAACGATACGAGGTTAGGTTTTGAAAACATTTTTAAGCTCTTATTGGGAAACCTGACATTCTACTGATTTATGTCTAAGCTCCTGACATTAGTCTGACAGTACAGAAGACATCCCTTGGTATAGAAGTGAACAGGTGGTAAAAACATATACACGACTATCCTAGAATAATACATATTTTGAACGAAGCCACTTAGCCCCATTAACCTTATATAATTGTGTGCCTTAGGACTTGCTGACAAAGAATATGTTATGTGTTACGCAAATAGTCTAGTAATTAACAAATTATAGCCAAAATACTATAGTGGGGTTGTCTGACAGCACAAGATCATATTTGCTCATAATGGCATGTTTGAAAAACACTGCTTTAGGGGAAATGAGGCCAACAAATTAGATACGATTTGATTGGCTGTAGTAATATGCAATGCGAAACCTTATTAGTCGAACTGCGAATCCTATTATTGTTGTTAATGGCAACGTGTAGGATAGGTAAATTTTTTTTCAAAGGCTCTTGTAAACATGGTCTCATTGGTTAGAACGTTCGATATAGTCAAATAGAAGCGTCAGTTCAGGGCCAGTTTTGAAAATAAATTTTGTGAGAAGAAAGTGCGTTGAGATCAAGCTAATATTTTTCTAATAAAAGCCTGGGATAAGGCAGATCATAATTGTGCCAGAATTCATCGCCAGTCAACGTTACTTGTGTATATTTCCTTGAATTGTGGTAAGCTAGACATATTTCCTATATATATATATATATATATATATATATATATATATATATATATATATATATATATATATATATATATATATATATATATATATATATATATAATATGTAAATTGAATATGAAATGATAAATTGTGTCTGTATGTGTGTGGTTCAGTAGCAAACAGAAGGCAAAGCCTAGATATTGCTCCACCATGTAAAAGCTTGTCAGAGAGGAGTATAACTGCATAAGCATATATGGGATTGCCAAATAGTAACATGACACCTATCCTATTGTATAGAAGGAATTAACGCTGGAATTGCAGAGGCGTTGTAACCATTAGGGAGAGGAATACTGGTGTATATTGTCACATGAGAAGCTAGCAGTTGGCCTACAGCGCTGAACTCTGTGTTTGTAATGTCCTGTACTTCAGTGTGGAAATAGATTATATATATTAGTTATGAAGAAGGAGGTACAACCTTCTTATTTCAGGGACCGTGGTACTGAAGTATTAGAGCAGCACCTAGTCTGAGTTTTGCTGGATCCAGAGGGCTGGCAGCAGACTCCTTGTCTAAGATATCGACCAGTGGTGTATTTCAAGATAACTGAGAAGCAAGCGAGCAGAGGAGACAGTTTTCCTGCCGCCGACATATGAGTTAAGAATTTGTCAGCCAGAGCAGCTCACCCTTGTATAACCCACCTTAAAATTGACTGTAATACTAAATCAAGAAAGACAGTTATTGTATTACAAATAAAAATAAATTGTGAACCCATCAATATTATTTCCACCAGTAACAAACACATGAAGTCGTGATGACAAACAACAACCTAGCTTCAAAAGCCAGTATTACCTCATAATACTACATCACAACCCTACACACATATTGTAATAATATTATATGCCAGGACAAAGATCCTTTGTATAAATTTTGTACATAAACATTGTGTATACATTTGATTGTGATTCCTGATTCACTCTGTAGTTGGATCAGGATATCTATTCTGGAAAGAAACTAATACATAATTTAAAAGTTAACACTTGACTTACTTAAGCTAGTCTTCTAGAGTGTTATATGTATGTGCTTGTCATAGTGTTGTAAAGTGTTGTGGATCTTAATAAAAGTGTTTATCTGTCTGTTGGTTGTTGTGAACTTACACTTCATCACTATCATAACCCTAGACATTTAACGTAGTCATCACAATATTCCAGAATAAGTCTGATTGAGGTCTAAATGTGGTAGCAAAGTAAGGTCATCTGTAACACACCACACTTATTAGATACAGATACCTTCACAGCTGATCTCAGTCAGTACACTAAGTCCCCTATAACTATTTATATAATGCCAACTTACCACACATATGGAGGGGAAAAGTACTGGCAGTCTACTTGTAGGTCTCACAATAGCAACTGGAAGTGGTCGCCGTGCACGTCTATACATGTTTGTGCCCGAATAATCATGTTGAGGTACACATTTCGCAACACGGTCACGTCAATTGTTTGGATAGCAGTCTGTATATTGTCCTTCAGTTCTTCTAATGTATGGGGGTTTGTTTTATACACAACTCCCTTCAAATACTCCCATAGAAAAAAAAATTGCATGTAGATAAATCAGGGGATCGAGGAGGCCATAATCCTTTGCTGACAGTCTTTTCCTCGGTGAAAACATTATGAATATGGGCCATTGATACATGAGATGTGTGACAAGCTGCTCCATCCTGTTGGAAGAAGGAATATTCTTGCTGATAACTTCGTAATTGTGCGTTGAACTCATCAAATATTCGTAAATACACTTCAGTGTTCACATTCGTGTCAAAACTTTTTGGACCGACCCCGATTTTTGGGTCGTGTAATGGTTTCTCATGTAGCTTATGAGGGTTTTCTGTGCACCAATGCCTGGTGTTATGGGAATTAATATGACCAGACAAATGAAACCACGCTTCATCACTCATGAAGTACTGAAATGGATCCAACTCGCCATCTACGATTTTGTTGAGAAGCCAGTGACAATAATTCACACGTTTATCCTTGTCAGGTTCTTTAAGTTTTTGTACAACCGTTACGCGATATGGTTTTAAATTTAGTGAATGGAGAATTCTAAAACAAGAAGTGCGTTTCATTCCACTTTGTTGAGCTAATTTTCTCACAGATTTTATAGGACTAGTTAAAATCTTCTCTTCAATAACAGCAATGGCCTCTGGAGTCCTAACAGTTGGCACTCTACCATTTTTGGCATTAAAGACCGACCCTGTTGTACGCCATTTTGAGATCAACTTCTGTATGCTACTCCTTGCAGGAATTTTAGAACCAGAAAACGTTGATGCAAAAATTTCAGATGTTTTCTTGAATGAACCCGTACGGATATATTTCTCAACAATAGCTATCCTTTCTTGCAGTGTAAACGGCATTGTGATTGACAGTTTATTTAAACACACACGATGGTTTCCAAATACGCACGGTCCAATCACGGAAAATGATTTAGGTCAATCTAGCACTGCTTAGAACCTTTTATAACCGACACATTTGTTAACATTGAAAAATGCTAAAAAATATGGGTACTTTCACTTTTTGAATGGGGCCGCTTATTCGTGGAACACCCTGTGTGTGTGTGTGTGAGTGTGTGTGTGTGTGTGTGTGTGTATATATATATATATATACACACACACACTTGTATTTCAAGTTCTCTTCTCCAAAATGTTTTTACGTCTGTCTCAATTTTGGTGTGACTGCCTCTGTTTCTTTGTGTCTGCCTCAATTTCCTTTACGCAAGATTATTTCATAAACCAAATGTCTTGTAACGCTGTTAACTCGTTTCCAGGCTATGTGGACTCAAGTCACTAGCTCTCCTTTTAGAGCTGTAGAGTATTGATAGAACTGATATTATTTAAACAACATTACACAAAACTTGACCATGATAACGGATAGGGACACGGCGTTAGACTTTATGGTTAGACTATAACACGATGCACTAAAGATGACTTATCAATGGAATCGTACGATTACCTGTGATTTAATCACTGCAGATTATAACGTCTTCGTTGTTCTCTATGTTTCAGAGTCACACAATGAGACTAAATGTGTGAGTTGAGAGACTGTTATATTTGAGTTGGACTCGATGTATATTAATGCCCATTCAGGCCACTATGCAATGAAAGCTCCTCTTGTCACATCATGTTATAATGTTTGGTGGAGAAATTGTTAAGGACTGTTGAGTGCGCATCATGGGGCATAGCGATTATGTTAAAGTGGAGTTGGAGAGAGATCGCTTTGCACCATGTTGTACACTCACCAAACACAAAATAAATGCGATCATTAACTATGACTACGAAGTAGCGTAAAATGACGTAGAAAACATAGTGACAGGATTCCATAGCGTCGGCTTGTGTGGCAAGGTCCACTTATAGCAGTGTAGTTGATTCTACTTTCAAAGTGTTTATATTAGATGTAGATTTCAAGCAGAAATCTAGTGTGATTCTAATTCAATTGGGGATAAACCCATCTCGTCAAGAGTAATGAGATTCGGGTAAGATTTAGGCTAGTATAGCCACCAGAGATATTTGAACAGATCAAGGGTATCGTAACCGTCATGGAAGGGTATGGATGCCCAAAGAAAATATGTATGATTGCCGACTAAAAGAAGATGTGCAGGAAGGCACCGCAGTGAAATATTACGTTTATGGAAGGAAGACAAAATATGTCCAGTGAAATTCCTAAGAATAAAATATATGAAGGAAATAATAATTACGCTATAGAAGCACTAAAGAAAGATAAGTCTTGAAAGCCTAAAGAATTCTGAAAAAGCATGGACTTATGCAGAAATAATTTATGAAATGCCAGAATCGATGATTTAAATGAGGCTGTCAAATTGTATTAAGAGCAATGTGTCGCTCATATAAGTTCCTGTGTTGAATAAAGTGAAAGTCGCACAGAAGTTTTCGAGAAATGATTTCCAGTTGGAAGCATGAATTTGTAGAGATATAACCAGTTAATATTTGATGACAGTTAGTCAGATGAAAAGACTTAGAACACAAAGAACAGCTCGATTACGAAGAAAAACTGTGGCCAGAATTTTGGTGACTACATTTCAGAACATTAATATAATATCCCTAGACATCATTCAACATACTGGAGCCAGAAGGAAAAGTTCCTTAACAGATAGGACCCGAGAATATTCATGGGGATTCTCGTCCGGTAGTCACCACTACAAATATATGCCACGTTACTGAAGCTTTTCAATAAGGAAACAGCTCCAATATACAAGGTATTGAAAATACTTTATCAAGAACATTTATCGTTTTAAGAAGGTCAAGGTCAAGGCGCAACCTTATAACTGCAAGAAAGGATCAAGGTTTGGAGCAACCTAATTAAGACGGGAATATCGCCAGAAACAACTATCATCAGCGGGAAAAGGGTCGTGAACTGAACACTTTGAACTATATTTCGTTGACCTGTAAAATTTTATTCGGCAACACGAAGCAGTGACGTCATATGCAAATGTTCCCAACTGCCAAAAGTCAAACAAGCCTCTGCAAGGAAACTCAGGATTTCACTCAAAATAATTCAAGATCAGCATCCTTCGATCAACACGTCGAATAGATCTACGAAGCATCGAAGATTACAATACCAGCTTCGCTAGAGAAGGGGATTTTCCAGTATCTGGGTGAGATCGTTCCTTCGTAAAATCAAACAGTCAAAAGCCAGGACTAATGACGATATTTTACCACTGCAGATAAGTTCATGTTGAATGTCGAGACGTATTATCTGATCATCTGAACCCTTATACGTCACCTTTTCTTGCTGATCATAATCTTGTATTATTATATTTTACGTTTATCATCCTTATATGTATTGCGGGATTGGTTGGTAGGGCTTAATATTTCTGTAACTTCTTCGGAAGATCCAGAAATGTTAACGATTCTGTAGGGTTTTATTGAATGAATTGTCAAAGAAGTCCAGTGATTACACTGTGGAGTATTTGTCTTTGATAATCCATTGAATATATTTAATAATTGTTTGGTTGTATCGTCGAGGTATCGCGTCTACTTTGGTTAATATTCTTATTTACGTAATAAGTCATTGTTTATTCGTCTGTTCACTATCTCCATCTTGTCTTCTTGTTATATTCGAATACGACTTTCTGTAATCGTATGTCAATTTTTGTCTTGTTTGATTAATTAATATTTTGATACACATTTTCTTTATTTATGTACTTGTTGGACTTAGTTTCTTTTTATCTGTTGTGGAATGTTCTGTGATTTGTAAACAATCATTATCATCATCTTTGGCTAACTTGGGCCATTCATTACCATTGTATGTAACATTGCTCTTACATGAATTGAATTGACATTACGTTAAAAAAATATATTGTTATCGATATTGATAATTAAATAATACTGCATAAAACAGATAAGTTTACCTATAATCATGTCATCCTTAGAAGATTTCAGACAGGAAGGTATAAGAAAAGGTTTATCAGGTGCGAAATTAGATGATTATGCAGAAACCAAATATGATAAACATGTATCCCACTTAGACAAAATATCAGAACGCTAACTAAGGGCACAAAAAAATGAATTGAGAGCTAAGGAGTTGGCTCAGAAGGAAAAAGATCGTGAACATGAATTGGCTTTAGAGAGATTAAAAATGGAGGCAAAGGAGAAAGAAGAGAGATTAAAAATGGAGGCTACTGCTCTGGCAATGGAAAAAGAGCATAAATTAAAAATGGAATCTGATGTTCAAGAGCATAAAATGAAAATGGAGGAGAAAGAAAAAGAAATTGAACTAGCAAAAATCCAGTCTCAGGCTTCTGGTGATAACTTTGGATCAAATAATGATCATTTGTCGTGGATGCCAAAATTCAAATTGCCTAATTTTATCGATACTCGAGATTGTATCGATAGTTTTTTTAGAAAAATTTGAGATGAAAGCCAAAGATATGAAAATACCTAAATATCGCTGGAGCAATTTATTATCAGATCACTTGACAGGAAATGCCCAGACATGTTTCATGCAATTAGATCAACAAAGTCCACTAGACTTTGATATTGTAAAGCAAGCCCTGTTAAGAAAATTCAGGTATATGGAAGAAGGTTTAATGGAAAAATTTCATGCAATTTTACCTGATAAGAAGGTTGACTTCGGAGAATTTATCTCCTCCATAAAACTTTACCTCAACCGTTGGATTGAGTTAGCTGAAGTCCCTAACACTTATGAAGGGATAATTGATTTAATGGTAAGAGATAAGGCTCTTTCGGCATATAGTGCCAACCTAACAGCTTTTTTGCAGGAAAGACGTCCCAAGACCATTGATGAGTGTGAGAAATTAGGTCAACAATATGTCGTCGCCCATCCAGATAGAGATATCAAGAGATCTGCACCAGATGATTCATTACTGGTGGGTGCTGCGTATCATGATTATGGAGACTACCGTCAACGTTCTAAAAGTTCGGACGGTAGAAAGAGGTTTAATTTTAGCTCCTCCAATAGAGGAAGATACGACTTTTCAAGAAGGTATTCACGTGCACCATATGAGAGAAATAGGTTTCGTAATTTCTCCAACAGGGTTCGTGGATATCACAATGGTAGATGGAATAATGAAAGACCACAATGGGATGGTAGGTTTAAGTATATCAAAATAATCAAAACATTGATGGTAGACAGAATTACACGAAAGGTGGTAACCAAAATAATTCACGACATGCCAGTAGAAAACAACAACATACCAATGGTTGTGTGGAGCAAAGTAATGCTACTCCTGATACCAACCATGTGAATGCCTGTGTCATAAGGTCAAACAATACTGAGGAGTGTACATAATGTAAAACCTTGTATGTACCAGGATCTCAAACGAGATTACTATGCGGTCATACATTGCCTACCATGGCGTCATGTGAGAGCATAGAACGTCTCACGATACATAAGGGTTTCGTATAAAATAGGCCCATAAATGTATTGATGGACACGGTATCAACTATTGTAGGTATTAGAGAATCACTTATTGATAAAACAGCTTTGACTGGTGAGTCAGTAAAATGTGTCACATTTGGTGGAACTATTGAATGGTCCCACTGGCAAAGGTAGAAATAGACACACCATTTTATACTGGTCTGGTAACAACATGTGTTTTAAAAAATCCAATTACAGATTTAATAATTGGAAATATCACTTGGAGTAAAAGAATGTTCTCCGGGTGAGATTGAAGAATGGGTTAAATTCCAATCACTCATCGCTAATGCTGTAGTCACTAGGGCTCAACATGCAGCTGATTTAAAAGCTGAGTCACCATCAGTAGTAACTGAAGACGCATCTTTACGACATGCACATGATATTACTCCAGAGTTGTTCGTAACAAAACAAAAAGAAGTCAAATCTCTGAGACATTTATTTAATTTAGCTCAATCAGGAGAGATCATACCTACAAAACAATCAACATCTTGTTTTAAATTGAAAAACTCTGTTTTGACTTGATGTTTCAATAAAGGTACAAATACTTATACACAAATTGTAGTACCTAGAATTTTTAGACCTTTGGTTTTAAAAACCAGTCATGATATCACTATGGCAGGTAATATGGGTGTTAAGCGCACCTTAAGCAGAGTTACTTCATGTTTTTATTGGCCTGGCGTAAATAAAGATGTCAGACCAAATTGTCGTTCATGTCCGACATGCCAGAAAGTATCTTGTAAGGGCAAGGATCATATGTCACCCTTACAGATAACAGATGTACCAACACGCGCTTTTCAAAAAGTTGCCATTGACATCATCGGTCCGATAGTCATGTCAGAACGAAAACACCAGTATATTTTGACATGCATTGAACTTTGTACACGATGGCCCAAGGCCATACCATTGAAAGAAATTACTACTATTTCAGTGGCAGAGGCATTATTTCCAATTCCTATTCACTATAAAGAGCATGTACAGAAAGAAATTAAGGAAATTCTCAACATGGGTATAATAGAACCCTCTTCGTCACCATATGCTTTTCCCATGGTATTGGTGAAGAAACAAGATACATCATTAAGAATTTGTACTGACTTTAGAAAATTAAACAGCATAACCGTTACTGATGGGGAACCAATGCCAATCTTAGAAGATCTTTTGCCTCAGCTATCGCTGGCAACATATTTTAGCAAATTGGACTTATCTAAGGGATACTGGCAAATCCCGTTATCAGAAGAATCAAAGCCATTGACAGCCTTTACGACACCCCTTGGTTTATTTCAGTGGAATTTTATGTGCTTTGATCTAATCAACGCACCTGCGACATTCGTACGCATGATGCGCCTCTTACTAGGCAACAGACAGGACATCATTACCTACATCGATGATATTTGTTTATTTCACTCATCGTGGAACGAACATGTTCAAGGCTTACCTCGTTATTACATCTCTTACGATCACATGGTTTGACAGTACGTCCATCAAAAGTTCAAATCGGTTTCAGGGAGATATCTTTTTTGGGACATCGTATTGGTCAAAATAAGTTATGTCCAGATGAAAAAAAACAGTTAAACGCAACCTGGATATCAAAATCCCCTCATCAAAAAAGAAGTGAGAAATTTATTAGGTTTAATTAACTACTTTCACAAATTTATACCACACTTTGCTTCCCTATCTGCACCATTGTCTGCCTTGACGTGCAAGGGTGCACCATTAAAAATTCAGTGGTCAGATAATGCTAATAATTCGTTGAATATGATTAAGTCTGCATTTTCAAAGCATCCTATTCTATCAATTCCTGATGCTCGAAAAATCTTTTTTCTCAGAACGGACGCTTCGGGGACAGGCATAGGTGGCAGTTTGATGCAACGTTGGGACGACAGGCTTCATCCATGTGTCTATATCAGCAGGAAGCTTCTACCAGCAGAACAACGCTTCGCAGCTGGCGAGCGGGAGTTAATTGCCATTGTTTGGTCGATCTCCAAGCTTTCAAAATATCTAATCGGCCGAAAGTTTATACTACAGACAGATCACATGCCGCTGACAGCACTGAAAACCAAGACATACAACAACCCAAGATTACACCGATGGTTCTTATTGCTGCAGGAATTTCATTTTGACATCCAACCAATTCGTAGATCCGATAATTGGCTAGCGGATCTGCTGTCCAGATGTCTGATGAAAATAACTAAAACGAGGTATCCGAAGAGAATGTCAGATCATGCACAGTCATTCAAAAAATTGGAGAAGATAAACAGATTGTCATATTAATTACAAAAACAAAAGTGTTATGACTATTCACGCTGACAAGTTACTATACAACAGTGGACATTTAAATAGTTTACTTAATATTCCATGGTGCCTATGAATAACCAAAATGAACTGGAATAGTGACATTATTCCGAGTGTTGACATTTACTATACTGTACAGCATGTGCAGAGGTTCTATTGCATTCACAGTGAAAACATACAGACTCACTCGCATATAAACTATGGGATAGTATACATATTGACATATTGAATTCTATTTCAGGAAAGTGAGACAAACTTTATAGACAATAATTAGTGTATTTATTTTCATCACTTATAACTTTTAGTGACATTTTATTTGCACTTTCAATTATTTAATCGAAATTGATTGGGTTTGATCGCAATTAATCTGTCTTTAATCGAAATTAATCGTTCTTAATCGAAATTAATCGGTTTTGATCGGGATTAATTAGTGTTTACTTAATATTCTATTCAGCGTCCACCCGAGGTAAACGCTCGCGGGACGAGGGGGTAATGTTGAGTGCGCATCATGGGGCATAGCGATTATGTTAAAGTGGAGTTGGAGAGAGATCGCTTTGCACCATGTTGTACACTCACCAAACACAAAATAAATGCGATCATTAACTATGACTACGAAGTAGCGTAAAATGACGTAGAAGACATAGTGACAGGATTCCATAGCGTCGGCTTGTGTGGCAAGGTCCACTTATAGCAGTGTAGTTGATTCTACTTTCAAAGTGTTTATATTAGATGTAGATTTCAAGCAGAAATCTAGTGTGATTCTAATTCAATTGGGGATAAACCCATCTCGTCAAGAGTAATGAAATTCGGGTAAGATTTAGGCTAGTATAGCCACCAGAGATATTTGAACAGATCAAGGGTATCGTAACCGTCATGGAAGGGTATGGATGCCCAAAGAAAATATGTATGATTGCCGACTAAAAGAAGATGTGCAGGAAGGCACCGAAGTGAAATATTACGTGTATGGAAGGAAGACAAAATATGTCCAGTGAAATTCCTAAGAATAAAATATATGAAGGAAATAATAATTACGCTATAGAAGCACTAAAGGAATATAAGTCTTGAAAGCCTAAAGAATTTTGAAAAAGCATGGACTTATGCAGAAATAATTTATGAAATGCCAGAATCGATGATTTAAATGAGGCTGTCAAATTGTATTAAGAGCAATGTGTCGCTAATATAAGTTCCTGTGTTGAATAAAGTGAAAGTCGTTTAAGCACAAAAGTTTTCGAGAAATGATTTCCAGTTTGAAGCATGAATTTGTAGAGATAAAACCAGTTAATATTTGATGACAGTTAGTCAGATGAAAAGACTTAGAACACAAAGAACAGCTCGATTACGAAGACAAACTGTGGTCAGAATTTTGGTGACTACATTTCAGAACATTAATATAATATCCCTAGACATCATTCAACATACTGGAGCCAGAAGGAAAAGTTCCTTAACAGATAGGACCCGAGAATATTCATGGGGATTCTCGTCCGGTAGTCACCACTACAAATATATGCCACATTACTCAAGCTTTTCAATAAGGAAACAGCTCCAATATACAAGGTATTGAAAATACTTTATCAAGAACATTTATCGTTTTAAGAAGGTCAAGGTCAAGGCGCAACCTTATAACTGCAATAAAGGATCAAGGTTTGGAGCAACCTAATTAAGACGGGAATATCGCCAGAAACAACTATCATCAGCGGGAAAATGGTCATGAACTGAACATTTTGAACTATATTTCGTTGACCTCTAAAATTCTATTCGGCAACACGAAGCAGTGACGTCATATGCAAATGTTCCCAACTGCCAAAAGTCAAACAAGCCTCTGCAAGGAAACTCAGGATTTCACTCAAAATAATTCAAGATCAGCATCCTTCGATCAACACGTCGAATAGATCTACGAAGCATCGAACATTACAATACCAGCTTCGCTAGAGAAGGGGATTTTCCAGTATCTGGGTGAGATCGTTCCTTCGTAAAATCAAACAGTCAAAAGCCAGGACTAAGGAAGATATTTTACCAATGCAGATAAGTTCATGTTGAATGTCGAGACGTATTATCTCATCATCTGAACCCTTATACGTCACCTTTTCTTGCTGATCATAATCTTTTATCATTATATTTTACGTTTATCATCCTTATATGTATTGCGGGATTGGTTGGTAGGGCTTAATATTTCTGTAACTTCTTCGGAAGATCCAGAAATGTTAACGATTCTGTAGGGTTTTATTGAATGAATTGTCAAAGAAGTCCAGTGATTACACTGTGGAGTATTTGTCTTTGATAATCCATTGAATATATTTAATAATTGTTTAGTTGTATCGTCGAGGTATCGCGTCTACTTTTGTTAATATTCTTATTTACGTAATAAGTCATTGTTTATTCGTCTGTTCACTATCTCCATCTTGTCTTCTTGTTATATTCGAACACGACTTTCTGTAATCGTATGTCAATTTTTGTCTTGTTTGATTAATTAATATTTTGATACACATTTCTTTATTTATGTACTTGTTGGACTTAGTTTCTTTTTATCTGTTGTGGAATGTTCTGTGATTTGTAAACAATCATTATCATCATCTTTGGCTAACTTGGGCCATTCATTACCATTGTATGTAACATTGCTCTTACATGAATTGAATTGACATTACGTTAAAAAAGTATATTGTTATCGATATTGATAATTAAATAATACTGCATAAAACAGATAAGTTTACCTATAATCATGTCATCCTTAGAAGATTTCAGACAGGAAGGTATAAGAAAAGGTTTATCAGGTGCGAAATTAGATGATTATGCAGAAACCAAATATGATAAACATGTATCCCACTTAGACAAAATATCAGAACGCTAACTAAGGGCACAAGAAAATGAATTGAGAGCTAAGGAGTTGGCTCAGAAGGAAAAAGATCGTGAACATGAATTGGCCTTAGAGAGATTAAAAAGGGAGGCAAAGGAGAAAGAAGAGAGATTAAAAATGGAGGCTACTGCTCTGGCAATGGAAAAAGAGCATAAATTAAAAATGGAATCTGATGCTTAAGAGCATAAAATAAAAATGGAGGAGAAAGAAAAAGAAATTGAACTAGCAAAAATCCAGTCTCAGGCTTCTGGTGATAACTTTGGATCAAATAATGATCATTTGTCGTGGATGCCAAAATTCAAATTGCCTAATTTTATCGATACTCGAGATTGTATCGATAGTTTTTTTGCAAAATTTGAGATGAAAGCCAACGATATGAAAATACCTAAATATCGCTGGAGCAATTTATTATCAGATCACTTGACAGGAAATGCCCAGAAATGTTTCATGCAATTAGATCAACAAAGTCGACTAGACTTTGATATTGTAAAGCAAGCCCTGTTAAGAAAATTCAGGTATACGGAAGAAGGTTTAATGGAAAAATGTCATGCAATTTTACCTGATAAGAAGGTTGACTTCGGAGAATTTATCTCCTCCATAAAACTTTACCTCAATCGTTGGATTGAGTTAGCTGAAGTCCCTAACACTTATGAAGGGATAATTGATTTAATGGTAAGAGATAAGGCGCTTTCGGCATATAGTACCGACCTAACAGCTTTTTTGCAGGAAAGACGTCCCAAGACCATTGATGAGTGTGAGAAATTAGGTCAACAATATGTCGTCGCCCATCCAGACAGAGATATCAAGAGATCTGCACCAGATGATTCATTACCGGTGGGTGCTGCCTATCATGATTATGGAGACTACCGTCAACGTTCTAAAAGTTCGGACGGTAGAAACAGGTTTAATTTTAGCTCCTCCAATAGAGGAAGATACAACTTTTCAAGAAGGTATTCACGTGCACCATATGAGAGAAATAGGTTTCGTAATTTCTCCAACAGGGTTCGTGGATATCACAATGGTAGATGGAATAATGAAAGACCACAATGGGATGGTAGGTTTAAGCATTATCAAAATAATCAAAACATTGATGATAGACAGAATTACACGAAAGGTGGTAACCAAAATAATTCACGACATGCCAGTAGAAAACAACAACATACCAATGGTTGAGTGGAGCAAAGTAATGCTACTCCTCATACCAACCATGCGAATGCCTGTGTCATAAGGTCAAACAATACTGAGGAGTGTACATAATGTAAAACCTTGTATGTACCAGGATCTCAAACGAGATTACTATGCGGTCATACATTGCCTACCATGGCGTCATGTGAGAACATAGAACGTCTCACGATACATAAGGGTTTCGTATAAAATAGGCCCATAAATGTATTGATGGACACGGTATCAACTATTGTAGGTATTAGAGAATCACTTATTGATAAAACAGCTTTGACTGGTGAGTCAGTAAAATGTGTCACATTTGGTGGAACTATTGAATGGTTCCCACTGGCAAAGGTAGAAATAGACACACCTTTTTATACTGGTCTGGTGACAACATGTGTTTTAAAAAATCCAATTACAGATTTAATAATTGGAAATATCCCTTGGAGTAAAAGAATGTTCTCCGGGTGAGATTGAAGAATGGGTTAAATTCCAATCACTCATCGCTAATGCTGTAGTCACTAGGGCTCAACATGCAGCTGATTTAAAAGCTGAGTCACCATCAGTAGTAACTGAAGACGCATCTTTACGACATGCACATGATATCACTCCAGAGTTGTTCGTAACAAAACAAAAAGAAGACGAATCTCTGAGACGTTTATTTAATTTAGCTCAATCAGGAGAGGTTATACCTACAAAACAATCAACATCTTGTTTTAAATTGAAAAACTCTGTTTTGACTAGATGTTTCAATAAAGGTACAAATACTTATACACAAATTGTAGTACCTAGAATTTTTAGACCTTTGGTTTTAAAAACCAGTCATGATATCACTATGGCAGGTCATATGGGTGTTAAGCGCACCTTAAGCAGAGTTACTTCATGTCTTTATTGGCCTGGCGTAAATAAAGATGTCAGACAATATTGTCGTTCATGTCCGACATGCCAGAAAGTATCTTGTAAGGGCAAGAATCATATGTCACCCTTACAGATAACAGATGTACCAACACGCGCTTTTCAGAAAGTTGCCATTGACATCATCGGTCCGATAGTCATGCCAGAACGAAAACACCAGTATATTTTGACATGCATTGATCTTTGTACACGATGGCCCGAGGCCATACCATTGAAAGAAATTACTACTATTTCAGTGGCAGAGGCATTATTTTTGATATTTTCAAGAATAGGATTACCTGAGATAATCTTATCTGACAGGGGCACTCAATTTATGTCACAGTTAATGAGGCAGATTGAAGATATGTTGTGTATTAAACATGCTTTTACCAGTCCATACAGACCTTGCGCAAATGGGGTGTGTGAGCGCTACAATGGGACTTTAAAAAAATGTTAGGGAAGGTTACAGAGTCACATCCTCGTGATTGGGACAAACTGTTACCGGCAGTTCTCTTTGCTTTTAGAGAAGTACCACACGAGAGTACAGGGTTCTCTCCGTTTGGACTCGTCTATGGGGCCAATCCGAGAGGTCCTGTACACATATTAAAAGATTTACTACTTGGCTCTACCAAAAATGAAGAAACTCGCAGTAGTTACGAGTTTGTTATTGATCTCAGACAGCGTCTGTCTGATGCTTGTAAGGTCGCAGTACAATCAATTCAAAACTCCACCCAGAGATCGAGGTTACTTCACAACCAATTTCGAAAGTTAAGAAAATTTTCACCAGGTGATGAAGTTCTTTTACTGCTTCCTACAAAAGAAAATAAACTACTAATTTCTTGGCAAGGGCCATACACAATAAACAAAAAAATTACTGATGTCGATTATGCTATAAACATCAGGGGAATCGCAAAACATATCATGTAAATATGTTAAAGGCATATACTCAACGTCCTCCTAAATTACAGGACATTTGGAACAATATTGATGATGAGACTATTTCTTCATCTTTTGCAGTGGTCCTTGCAGAGGACACTATTTCATCTATTCCTTTGAGGTTTACTTTACCTTCACTAAAATCAGTTGAATCTTGGAAAAAATGTTTCCATTTCACAATCGCTTCATCTTTCTTCACAAGAACAAGCCAGAGACATTCTTAGATCTTTTCATGATGTATTAACGGAATTACCTGGTCGTATTAATTTGATTACACATAACATCATCATTACCATCCATAAACCAATTAAATTACGACCATATCCAATTCCTATTCACTATAAAGAGCATGTAGAGAAAGAAATTAAGGAAATGCTCAACATGGGTATAATAGAACCCTCTTCGTCACCATATGCTTTTCCCATGGTATTGGTGAAGAAACAAGATACATCATTAAGAATTTGTATTGACTTTAGAAAATTAAACAGCATAACCGTTACTGATGGGGAACCAATGTCAATCTTAGAAGATCTTTTGCCTCAGCTATCGCAGGCAACATATTTTAGCAAATTGGACTTATCTAAGGGATACTGGCAAATCTCGTTATCAGAAGAATCAGAGCCATTAACAGCCTTTACGACACCACTTGATTTATTTCAGTGGAATTTTATGTGCTTTGATCTAATCAACGCACCTGCGACATTCGTACGCATGATGCGCCTCTTACTAGGCAACAGACAGGACATCATTACCTACATCGATGATATTTGTTTATTTCACTCATCGTGGAACGAACATGTTCAAGGCTTACCTCGTTATTACATCTCTTACGATCACATGGTTTGACAGTACGTCCATCAAAGGTTCAAATCGGTTTCAGGGAGATATCTTTTTTGGGACATCGTATTGGTCAAAATAAGTTATGTCCAGATGAAAAAAACAGTTAAACGCAACCTGGATATCAAAATCCCCTCATCAAAAAAAGAAGTGAGAAGTTTATTAGGTTTAATTAACTACTTTCACAAATTTATACCACACTTTGCTTCCCTATCTGCACCATTGTCTGCCTTGACGTGCAAGGGTGCACCATTAAAAATTCAGTGGTCAGATAATGCTAATAATTCGTTGAATATGATTAAGTCTGCATTTTCAAAGCATCCTATTCTATCAATTCCTGATGCTCGAAAAATCTTTTTTCTCAGAACGGACGCCTCGGGGACAGGCATAGGTGGCAGTTTGATGCAACGTTGGGACGACAGGCTTCATCCATGTGTCTATATCAGCAGGAAGCTTCTACCAGCAGAACAACGCTTCGCAGCTGGCGAGCGGGAGTTAATTGCCATTGTTTGGTCGATCTCCAAGCTTTCAAAATATCTAATCGGCCGAAAGTTTATACTACAGACAGATCACATGCCGCTGACAGCACTGAAAACCAAGACATACAACAACCCAAGATTACACCGATGGTTCTTATTGCTGCAGGAATTTCATTTCGACATCCAACCAATTCGTGGATCCGATAATTGGCTAGCGGATCTGCTGTCCAGATGTCTGATGAAAATAACTAAAACGAGGTATCCGAAGAGAATGTCAGATCATGCACAGTCATTCAAAAAATTGGAGAAGATAAACCGATTGTCATATTAATTACAAAAACAAAAGTGTTATGACTATTCACGCTGACAAGTTACTATACAACAGTGGACATTTAAATAGTTTACTTAATATTCCATGGTGCCTATGAATAACCAAAATGAACTGGAATAGTGACATTATTCCGAGTGTTGACATTTACTATACTGTACAGCATGTGCAGAGGTTCTATTGCATTCACAGTGAAAACATACAGACTCACTCGCATATAAACTATGGGATAGTATACATATTGACATATTGAATTCTATTTCAGGAAAGTGAGACAAACTTTATAGACAATAATTAGTGTATTTATTTTCATCACTTATAACTTTTAGTGACATTTTGTTTGCACTTTCAATTATTTAATCGAAATTGATTGGGTTTGCTCGCAATTAATCTGTCTTTAATCGAAATTAATCGTTTTTTATCGAAATTAATCGGTTTTGATCGGGATTAATTAGTGTTTACTTAATATTCTATTCAGCGTCCACCCGAGGTAAACGCTCGCGGGACGAGGGGGTAATGTTAAGTGCGCATCATGGGGCATAGCGATTATGTTAAAGTGGAGTTGGAGAGAGATCGCTTTGCACCATGTTGTACATTCACCAAACACAAAATAAATGCGATCATTAACTATGACTACGAAGTAGCTTAAAATGACGTAGAAGACATAGTGACAGGATTCCATAGCGTCGGCTTGTGTGGCAAGGTCCACTTATAGCAGTGTAGTTGATTCTACTTTCAAAGTGTTTATATTAGATGTAGATTTCAAGCAGAAATCTAGTGTGATTCTAATTCAATTGGGGATAAACCCATCTCGTCAAGAGTAATGAGATTCGGGTAAGATTTAGGCTAGTATAGCCACCAGAGATATTTGAACAGATCAAGGGTATCGTAACCGTCATGGAAGGGTATGGATGCCCAAAGAAAATATGTATGATTGCCGACTAAAAGAAGATGTGCAGGAAGGCACCGCAGTGAAATATTACGTGTATGGAAGGAAGACAAAATATGTCCAGTGGAATTCCTAAGAATAAAATATATGAAGGAAATAATAATTACGCTATAGAAGCACTAAAGAAAGATAAGTCTTGATAGCCTAAAGAATTTTGAAGAAGCATGGACTTATGCAGAAATAATTTATGAAATGCCAGAATCGATGATTTAAATAAGACTGTCAAATTGTATTAAGAGCAATGTGTCGCTCATATAAGTTCCTGTGTTGAATATAGTGAAAGTCGTTTAAACACAGAAGTTTTCGAGAAATGATTTCCAGTTGGAAGCATGAATTTGTAGAGATATAACCAGTTAATATTGGATGACAGTTAGTCAGATGAAAAGACTTAGAACACAAAGAACAGCTCGTTTACGAAGAAAAACTGTGGCCAGAATTTTGGTGACTACATTTCAGAACATTAATATAATATCCCTAGACATCATTCAACATACTGGAGCCAGAAAGAAAAGTTCCTTAACAGGGACCTATTGTTATTTTCAGGCTCACAAGGGTACTTGTCAAACACATCGTCTCAACTTTAGTTTAGGCAGCACTGTGTGCCGGCCAAAAAATACATCGTAAGAATCATTAATGAACTATTTGTTCAGAGAAACTCGTGCTATAAATATTTACCGGCATGCGTTAAAACTTGTGTGCACTTATTTATCCCATATAAAGTATAAACGAAACATGTTTATAACAGTAACAACAAGCAGATCATTTTTCTTCAGAATTGCAAAAAATATAGTGTTATTTTTTTTATTGCTACAAAAGAGTTTTAAAAATCTTAATAGAATAATTATTTAATGTATTAAAATTTATAACTAGTTTTATTAAATATATTTTTCCCTTTGTTATAAAAATTACGTCCCTTAGAAAATAAACGCATAAATGTGTCTTAATGCGATGGCTGTACAACATTGATAAGAGTTCCCGGCGTCAATGTCTGGTTGTGTAGCGAATACCGAAAGTTAGTTAAAAGTCAAAGTTTTTATATACGTGTTGCATATGTGGGTACTGACACACCCCGTCTTTATTTTTCTCCAATGCGTATGGAATCGATACTTGCCTAGTTTGTATATGTAACCCCCAAGCACTCCAAAGGAGGTAACTGTTAAGGTATATTTATGTCTATTACATGTTGGCCTCAGTTAGATTTTGTTACCAGTTTAAATTTACGCGCTAACATAATTATCTGAGGACAACATGATGTATTTTACACTAGAAGATATTTTTATTGAACGCGATTATGTGTAGACGTCACTCAGAATAGGATGACGTAGTAAGGTGCTGCACTAGGCAGACAACGGTCTCTCTGGGCCTTTCGTCATTGGAATCCGTCTAAGCAAGACGTAGATTAATATTGCTCCCGACGTTTTTGAATTTACAGTATACCTGCGTGGCTTAATATTGTAACGAAGGTCGCCACTTGTATTTTACTGATGCAGTATTTGAGCATCCAAATTTGATGAGGAGTTTATTGAAGAGTAAGAAGTTCTGAGAGAATTATTATATATTTCCATCGCCAGCTGTCAGTTATCACTACACGCCGACATTGCGAGTATATAGGCTGACATTTTTACATAAGAAAAAGACAGGACAGATTTTTCCACCTCATTCTAGGCGCATGGAACGTGCACACTCTCCTTGACAAAGACTTTAATGCAAACAGACCTGAGAGGCGAACTGCCCTGATTGGGAGAGAACTGGCCAGATACAACATTGACATAGCAGCACTGAGTGAAACTCGACTTGCAGGCGAGGGCCAACTTTGCGAAAAGGGTGCAGGTTATACATTCTTTTGGAGCGGAAGAGGAACTGAAGAAAGACGAGAAGCAGGGGTTGGGTTTGCAATCAAAACAGCAATTGTCGGCAAGTTAGCGGGGCCCCCAAAGGGAATAAATGACCGACTGATGACGGTCAAGATCCCCCTGCTTTATGGAAGAAAACATGCCACCATCATTAGCGCGTATGCACCAAATATGACAAACCAGGATGACGTTGTCATGAAATATTCTAATCCACATATATAAATTATTAGGTAAATATGAAGCCTAACAAATAAAATTAATAAAGAGAAGAGCAATGGTAAAATGACAGTGCTGTCCCAAAGAATGTACTCGAAATCCCCCTTGTTTTCTGCTTCGTCTGCAAATTGTAACGCTTTCACGTTGATAGTAAAGCTTACTGTATTATTACCCGCCTTCTTCAATGAAACGTGTGCTGTATTTCTTGGAAAAGCATTGAGACGTACTGCGTAATGACCTAAATTAACCCTAACATTAATTATACTGCGTTACCAAAACGAACGAACAGATGGACTAAAGGGATAAAAAGAGAAGGGAGAGGCAGAAAGCCGAACACTAAACCCGCTTCGCGCGATACACAATTACTACCATCACGCGTGTAAGTCTACATGCACTAATTTTTTTTCAGACGGACAGTGATAAAATACACTACCCTTTCCCAGAGTTAGGTTTATAAATCATAACAGACTCTTATTAGAAAAGACAACATTATATGGGTTTACGTTTGAACACATAACAGTACCCAGACAGCACATCTTCTAAACAGGAGATAGAAGAAATTGCATATTTTGAACGCAGCCACGTAGCTCCTTTAAATTAGTATTTTTGGGTTCCTTAGGGTTTGCTGACAAATAATATGTAAAACGTTACGCAAATAGTCCAGGAATTAATAAATTATACCCAAAAAAAAATATTGGGGGTGCCTGACAGCATAAAATCATTTCTGCTCATAAAATTTTTTTTATAACGTGTTTGAAAAAACCTTACGTTACATAAATAGCCTACCATGTAAACTCCAAATTGATTGGAGCGCAACAAATGAAAGCCTAACCACGATTGGTCGGGCTATAAATACTATCTTGGTTGTTGGGGGAGACGGGAAAAGATAACATTTTTTCAAACACTTGTCGAAACGTGGCTCATTGGCCAGTCTCGCTGATATACACACTTGGGAGCGTTAGTTCGAGACCACTAATTCAAATAAGCTTGATAAAGCGACAGTACGTTGAAGCCAGCTCACATTTTTGCTAAAATAAAAGCCTGGAACATAGGCAGAACGGAATTTGTGCCAGTTTGTGCCAGAATTCATTGCTAATCAACGTATCTGTGTTTATTTCCATGAAATTGTGGTAAGCTTGAACCATTCAGTATCTTTTAATGAAAAATTGAATGTGAATTGTTGATTTATGCCTGTATATATATGTGTAGTTCAGTGGCAAACGTGAGGTAAAGCCTATAATGCTCCAGCCTGAACAGAGGGTGTCGGAGAGAAGTAAAACGGCATGGAATGGCCAAGTAGTACACTGACACCTGGATGATGGACTAGAAAGAAATAATGCTGGAAGTGCAGAGGCGTAGTAACCATTAAGAAGGGTAATACTGGAATAAAGTATTTCAAATGAAGCTGACTGTTGGCCTAACGCTCTGAACGCAATGTTTGTGCTGTATTGTGATCAGTGTAAAAGAGAATATAAATTAGTTATGAAGTAGAAGGTACATCCTTCTTGATTTCAGGGACAGTGGTCTTGATGGTAGTGAGCAGCACCTGGTCAGAGATTTGCTGAATCCAGAGTCGGACAGCATACTCCTTGGTCTTTTTAGCTATCAGTGAGGTGTCTCCTGAGCCCAGAGGAGAATTCGAGCAGAGGAGTCCTTTCCTGCCGCCATCACTAAAGATAAGCAGAGTTGGCCAGCTGAGCTCAACATTATGTCCCCTCATCTTGAACTGATTTTTTAAAATTAACATTAAGAGGGGAATTTACTTGTCTTAAAATCAGGAACTGTGAACATCTACAATAATGGTCCCTAAAGACAAACTATTGAAGTCATGATGACAAATACCAACAGAGCTTGAACAAAACAAAACCAGTATTACCTCATTTTACCACTACACAATTGACACACATAGAACATTGGTAATAATATATGTCACTACAATATTCATATTAAATACATTCTGTACATAACTTGTAATTTAAATTGATTGTGATTCCTGGTTCCCTTGTAGTTGAATCAGGACACATATTCATTCATGCCAGTAATGAATACATATTGTTATTTGAAACGTTACTAGTGACTTCTTTAAGATATTCTCATAGAGTGTTATATGTATGTGAGTGTCACAGTGTTGTTAAGAGTAGTGGATTAAATTAAATTGTTTATCTGTCTGTTGTTGTGACTTACACTTCACCATACACATACCCTAGACACATAACGTAGCATCACACTATTCCAGAATAATTCTGACTGAGATATATAGATATGTGGTAGCAAGTAAGGTTATATATATAATATACTACTCTTATTAGATATATATATATATACCTTCACAGCTGATCTCAGTCAGTACACTAAGTCCCTTATAAGTATTTATAACTTCCCACTTCACCACATATATTGGGGTCTCGCTCTTGGGATTTTGAATCTTTAACTATTAAAAATATTGGGGATAATTCACTTCAGGGAATATAAGAATTAAAAGGTATCCTTGGGTGGAATTAAATAAGGTTGAGCTCACGGTGCCTGTGTTGTCCATTAGAGATTGAATTGTTGGTTAGACATTGTATTAAGTTACCTGATAGACAATGGCGGACCTGGCCAAATTTCGATCTGCTGCGGTTCAGACTGCAAAAGAGTTAGGATTAGATGGGCAAGTTATGGTTGCCTATGTTACTACGGAATGTGACAAATTTATTGAACGCGAAGAAAGAAGGTTTGAAGCCGAAAGAAGGTTAGAGGCTGAAAGGGAAATTAAGAGGTTGCAGATTGAAGCTGAGGCTGAGACTAAGAGGTTGCAGATTGAGGCTGAGGCTAAGAAATTGGAAGCAGAAGAGAAGAAATTAGCTGCAGAAAGAGAAGAGAAGAAATTAGCTGCAGAAAGGGAAGCCGAGGAAAGAAGACAAGCTGCAGAAGAAAGAAGATTGACTGCAGAGAGGGAAGCAGAAAAGGAGGAGAAAAGATTACAAAGGGAACATGAATTACGACTAAGGGAGTTTGAGTTTCAAGGCCATGCTCCTGAAAATGGTGCCAGTCCCTTTGCCTCTGATGCTACGGTTACTCAAGGAGCCTCAATCTCAGCTATGAATTTTCATTTAGATCATTTTGTTGAGAAAGACGATGATATTGAGAGCTATATAAATAGGTACGAACTATTAGCTACCACGTATGGGTTGGAGAGAGAAAGGTGGAGCTTAAAGTTATCTCAGGGACTTCGTGGGGCAGCTTATGAAGTTTTTGCAAAAATGAGCAGAGGTGATCAGGAAAATTATGACATGCTAAAGCAGGCTCTTTTGTTAAGGTATGAAAAGAATGCAGAGTTTTACAGGAAAAAATTTAGGAATGCTAAACTACTGTCAGGTGAAACCTATCACCAGTTCTCTGCACGAATAGAGACATACTTGGAGAAATGGACTTCTCTGGGGAAAACCCAAGATCTTAAGGAAATGGTCCTTATAGAGCAACTAAGAGAGTCCATGGCTCCAGACCTGAGAAAGTTTCTCATGGAACAAGGTGCAGAGAGGCTGGGTGAGTTGCTAAATGTTGCTGAAAGGTATCAAGCAGCTCAAGCAGAGGTAACAGGTAATAAAAAGAAACAGGTGGACAACTTTAGGGCACCACAGAACTTTAATAAATTTTGATCCTTAGGATCAAAAGAAAGGTAAGCACCAATTTGATAGGCCACGGTATGACAATAAAAATAAATTCCCACAATTCGATGAAAGGAAATATAATGAAAGAAAATCTTTCAACCAAGGAAAAAGGTGGTGTAAGAATTGTCAGATGGACAATCATGACACTGACCGTTGCAGAAGGAAACCTGTGTATATGGCAACCCTTCAGGTCAGGTCGACCTCAAGACAGGAGGAGGATATTATGTTAGATACCACTCCAGAAGAGATGAGGAAGGCACAGGCTGGGGATAAAACACTCAAGCCTTGTTTCAGAAAATTGTCAACTTGTCATACAACTCCAGGCAAGGGAGATTTTTACATGAAAAACAAGTTGATGTATAGGAAGACTGGAGCTAGATCCAATGGTCACGGACAGCTGGTTCTTCCAAAAAGATACAGGACAGAATTAATAAGGAGCCTACATGTGAAACCAGATGGGGACCATGAGAAGATAGGTACCATCATTCAAAAGGTGGCTCACAATTATTATTGGCCCAAAGCAAGATGGGACATTGAGAACTTTGTAGAAAGGTGTAGCATAGCACATGAGGGAACACCCACAAGTGGGAACATGGATCAGGACCTGGACACGCCCCGGAGCAAAATTAGGCCTGATAATAAAAGAAAAATAGATTTGATAAAGTGGACCAAATGGAATGGGAAGCCCCTTTTCACGGACAAGCTTCACTTAACTGTTTTACAATGGCCACTATGCGGAGAGTGCAAAAAGATGTCTTACCCCAGGATAAGCCGAAAATCCCTCAATCGGACTTAAACAAACTGGAGGAAGAAGATGTAGAGAGGAAATCTCTCATCAAGAATTTTAAGTGGGGAGACAGCCCCAAAAGAAAAATTGGTAGCGGTCGTTTTGTGAATGATAATTCTGGGAGGAAAAATCATCACTATAAAGCTTCAAGTGGAAGAGACCATACCGGTGCATGGACAAATAGGTCCACACAATTAAAGGTCCATATGTAGCTTTGTTAAGAACGTGGACTGATGAAAAGGCAGAGGAAAACATTACATCTTCATACCAGTATGTGAATGAGCTGACCACTCGGTTAAAAACTGGCTGGAAACTTGCCAATGAAAATTTGAAACAAGCCAGGAAGAAACATGCTGCCTATTATAACAGGAAGGCGAAAGACAGAAATTTGGCTGTGGGAGAGAAGGTACTGCTTCTTTTGCCCGGGAGTCAGAATAAGTTACAAATTGGATGGCAGGGTCCATATACAGTTCTAGAGAAGGTGTCTAGAACAAATTATAAGATAGATAAGAAGGGGAAAGAAAAAATCTATCATGTGAATCTCCTGAAGAAATATTTGGAAAGAGAACATCAGGAAGAGACACACTTGTTGACCTTGTCCATCGCCATGGAGATGAAAGGAACCACTTTCATCATTTGAATATCCATTACACCCCTGTGAGACAGCAGCACAGGTGAAAATCAGTACACATTTAACGAAAACTCAGAAAGAGAGAGTGCAACAGGTTCTAAATAATCATGCAGAGGTGTTAACAGACCGACCAGGGCATACAAACCTATTGGAATATGATATGAAATTAATAGACTCCACACCTGTCTGTATGAAACCATATTCGATTCCGTTTGCTAAGGAAAAAGCTTTGAAGGAAGAGATAGACTATCTGTTGAAGGAAGGAATTATTTCGCACAGTGAGTCTTCGTATAGTTCCGGTGTTGTACTTTTAAGGAAGCCCTCTGGAGAACATAGACTCTGTATAGATTACAGGAGACTGAATGCTATTACAGAAGGACAGGTGGATCCATTGCCGGATACAAATCAGCTGTTTGCCAGACTAAATAAAGCTAAATATTTCTCAAAAGTGGATCTGAGTAAAGGATACTATCAGATTCCAGTAAAGCCTGAGGTTAGACCATACCTAGCTTTTAGTACCTCAGAAGGACACTATGAGTTTAATAGATTGCCATTTGGATTGAAGAATGCGCCTAGTGTCTTCTCTAGAATGATGAGAAAATTATTGGATCCTCTGAATAATCCCTGTATAACAAATTTTATGGATGATATCCTTATAGCAACAGAAACATTTGAGGAACACATTGACTCTCTGAACATGCTGTTTGATCGACTTAGGGAGGCAAATTTAACAGCCCGACCAACCAAATGTTGCGTTGGATGTAAAGAATTGGAATTTTTGGGACACACAGTTTATCAGGGAAACATGACCCCTGACCCAAAGAATTTAGAGAAACTACAGAAAGCCCCGAGACCACAAACCAAGAAGGACGTGAGATCCTT
Organism: Oreohelix idahoensis; assembly: GCA_024509875.1. NCBI lineage: Eukaryota > Metazoa > Mollusca > Gastropoda > Stylommatophora > Oreohelicidae > Oreohelix > Oreohelix idahoensis. The sequence continues at coordinate 52,659 of JAMPIV010022426.1, read as the reverse complement.
TGTCTCATTATGTGGTTTCTACCAGAAGTATATCAAAAACTTTAATTCCATATGTGCACCTTTAACGGAATTGACACGTAAAGGACTTCCAGATCGCATTACATGGACACCACAATGTGAAATGACTTACCAAGAATTGAAGGAAAAGCTCACAAGTAAACCCATTTTGAAATTACCTGACTTAAGTCAAGAATTCATAGTAAGGACGGATGCAAGTAATATTGGGCTAGGTGCAACTTTACTACAGAAATCAGATGCATTGGATGGGGAATTAAGCCCAGTGGCATATGCTAGCAGAAAGTTGAATAAAGCTGAAATCAACTACTCAACTAGCGAAAAAGAATGTCTTGCAGTAATATGGGCAATAAAGAAATTCAATATTTATCTATATGGGAAGGCATTTAAGTTGCAAACTGACCACAAACCTTTATCGTTTTTAGCACAGGCTAAGCATGAGAACTCTAGGTTACTCCGATGGTCTTTGCTTCTGGCTCCATATAATTTTAGCATTGAATATATATCTGGAAAAACAAATCTGGGAGCGGATTTTTTAAGCCGCCATCCGTGTGATGAGAATCACCGTAAACCCCAGAAATAATAATAAATTTCTCTATGTGTATATAGAATAAAGGACTGACATATAATGTCTGTTTTAAGAGGGGAAGTGTCATGAAATATTCTAATCCACATATATAAATTATTAGGTAAATATGAAGCCTAACAAATAAAATTAATAAAGAGAAGAGCAATGGTAAAATGACAGTGCTGTCCCAAAGAATGTACTCGAAATCCCCTTTGTTTTCTGCTTCGTCTGCAAATTGTAACGCTTTCACGTTGATAGTAAAGCTTACTGTATTATTACCCGCCTTCTTCAATGAAACGTGTGCTGTATTTCTTGGAAAAGCATTGAGACGTACTGCGTAATGACCTAAATTAACCCTAACATTAATTATACTGCGTTACCAAAACGAACGAACAGATGGACTAAAGGGATAAAAAGAGAAGGGAGAGGCAGAAAGCCGAACACTAAACCCGCTTCGCGCGATACACAATTACTACCATCACGCGTGTAAGTCTACATGCACTAATTTTTTTTCAGACGGACAGTGATAAAATACACTACCCTTTCCCAGAGTTAGGTTTATAAATCATAACAGACTCTTATTAGAAAAGACAACATTATATGGGTTTACGTTTGAACACATAACAGTACCCAGACAGCACATCTTCTAAACAGGAGATAGAAGAAATTGCATATTTTGAACGCAGCCACGTAGCTCCTTTAAATTAGTATTTTTGGGTTCCTTAGGGTTTGCTGACAAATAATATGTAAAACGTTACGCAAATAGTCCAGGAATTAATAAATTATACCCAAAATAAAATATTGGGGGTGCCTGACAGCATAAAATCATTTCTGCTCATAAAATTTTTTTTATAACGTGTTTGAAAAAAACCTTACGTTACATAAATAGCCTACCATGTAAACTCCAAATTGATTGGAGCGCAACAAATGAAAGCCTAACCACGATTGGTCGGGCTATAAATACTATCTTGGTTGTTGGGGGAGACGGGAAAAGATAACATTTTTTCAAACACTTGTCGAAACGTGGCTCATTGGCCAGTCTCGCTGATATACACACTTGGGAGCGTTAGTTCGAGACCACTAATTCAAATAAGCTTGATAAAGCGACAGTACGTTGAAGCCAGCTCACATTTTTGCTAAAATAAAAGCCTGGAACATAGGCAGAACGGAATTTGTGCCAGTTTGTGCCAGAATTCATTGCTAATCAACGTATCTGTGTTTATTTCCATGAAATTGTGGTAAGCTTGAACCATTCAGTATCTTTTAATGAAAAATTGAATGTGAATTGTTGATTTATGCCTGTATATATATGTGTAGTTCAGTGGCAAACGTGAGGTAAAGCCTATAATGCTCCAGCCTGAACAGAGGGTGTCGGAGAGAAGTAAAACGGCATGGAATGGCCAAGTAGTACACTGACACCTGGATGATGGACTAGAAAGAAATAATGCTGGAAGTGCAGAGGCGTAGTAACCATTAAGAAGGGTAATACTGGAATAAAGTATTTCAAATGAAGCTGACTGTTGGCCTAACGCTCTGAACGCAATGTTTGTGCTGTATTGTGATCAGTGTAAAAGAGAATATAAATTAGTTATGAAGTAGAAGGTACATCCTTCTTGATTTCAGGGACAGTGGTCTTGATGGTAGTGAGCAGCACCTGGTCAGAGATTTGCTGAATCCAGAGTCGGACAGCATACTCCTTGGTCTTTTTAGCTATCAGTGAGGTGTCTCCTGAGCCCAGAGGAGAATTCGAGCAGAGGAGTCCTTTCCTGCCGCCATCACTAAAGATAAGCAGAGTTGGCCAGCTGAGCTCAACATTATGTCCCCTCATCTTGAACTGATTTTTTAAAAATTAACATTAAGAGGGGAATTTACTTGTCTTAAAATCAGGAACTGTGAACATCTACAATAATGGTCCCTAAAGACAAACTATTGAAGTCATGATGACAAATACCAACAGAGCTTGAACAAAACAAAACCAGTATTACCTCATTTTACCACTACACAATTGACACACATAGAACATTGGTAATAATATATGTCACTACAATATTCATATTAAATACATTCTGTACATAACTTGTAATTTAAATTGATTGTGATTCCTGGTTCCCTTGTAGTTGAATCAGGACACATATTCATTCATGCCAGTAATGAATACATATTGTTATTTGAAACGTTACTAGTGACTTCTTTAAGATATTCTCATAGAGTGTTATATGTATGTGAGTGTCACAGTGTTGTTAAGAGTAGTGGATTAAATTAAATTGTTTATCTGTCTGTTGTTGTGACTTACACTTCACCATACACATACCCTAGACACATAACGTAGCATCACACTATTCCAGAATAATTCTGACTGAGATATATAGATATGTGGTAGCAAGTAAGGTTATATATATAATATACTACTCTTATTAGATATATATATATACCTTCACAGCTGATCTCAGTCAGTACACTAAGTCCCTTATAAGTATTTATAACTTCCCACTTCACCACAGACGTCAAGGATAAGTTTTACGAAGAACTACATGCAGTCATTGCATCAGTTCCTAAAGCAGATAAGCTCATCATTCTTGGTGACTTTAATGCAAGAGTAGGCTCAGATAACATCTCCTGGAATGGCACTATTGGAAAGTACGGCGTGGGTCGCTGTAACAGCAATGGACTTCTTCTCCTCCAGACTTGCGCAGAACATGACCTCCTTGTCACCAACACCATTTTTCGACTTCCTACCCGCAACAGGACCTCCTGGATGCACCCTCGCTCAAAGCATTGCACTTAATTGACTATGTAATTGTTAGGAAGAAGGACAGGCAAGATGTCCGGGTGACCAAGTCCATGTGTGGTGCCGAATGTTGGACTGATCATCGCTTTATTGTGTCTCAACTTAAAATTCGTATCCAACCAGCCAGGCGCCCTCAGGGGAAGAAAACCCAAAAACGGCTGGATGTCTTCAAACTAAAGAAGACAAAAATCAAACAGTCATTTACTGACACCCTAGAAGACCGTCTCAAATCTATCTCGCTAGACGGCCAAAGTGTGAAAACAAATTTGGCAGCCCTAAGTGAGCAGATCTACAACACAGCTACAGAGGTCCTTGGTCCTTCCATCAAGAAACAAAATGACTGGTTTGATGAGAACTCAGATGATATAAAGCAGATGTTGGCTGAGAAACACCATCTCCATAAAGCATATTTAAATGATCCAAAATCTACATCCAAGAAAGACGCTTTCAACAACATGCGTAGAATCGTCCAACATAAACTACGCCAGATGCGGAATTCCTGGCTGAGTAATAAAGCAGATGAGCTCCAAGGCTTTGCTGACAGCCATGACTTGAAAAATTTACTTTGCACTCAAAGCGGTCTATGGTCCAACATCATCAGGATCATTTCCCCTCCTTAATGCAGATGGAAAAACACTAATTACAGACAAGGAAAAAATGCTCCAACGCTGGGTTGAACATTTTAATAATATTCTGAACCAGCCATCATCTATTAACGACGAAGCCATCATCCGCCTGCCCCAAATTCCTATAAATGAAGCATTAGATGATATACCAACTCTGGAGGAAACTCAAAAAGCGATTCGTCAACTTTCTAGTGGAAAGGCCCCCGGCTACGATTCAATTCCTATTGAGGTTTATAAAGATGGCGGTGCAGTTCTGATAGAGAAACTTCACATGATCTTCCAGCAAATGTAGCTGAGTGAAACCATCCCACACAACCTCAAAGATGCGTCAATTATACATCTATATAAACGTAAAGGTAATCGCCAAGACTGTAACAATCATCGAGGCATCTCTCTCCTTTATCAATCGCTAGGAAGATATTCGTCAGAATCCTTCTGAATCGCCTTACGGCTCATCTTGACAAAGGTCTTTTAGCTGAAAGTCAGTGTGGATTCCGGAAAGAACGTGGAACCACCGATATGGTGTTCGCTGCAAGACAGCTACAAGAATAATGCCAAGAACAGCACTGTGACCTGTACACAGCTTTCATCGACTTAGGATTTGATGAAGCGGAATTAACACTTGGTACAGGTTCAAATTCCATGTACATTTAGTAATTTTTATGAAATAACATTTGATTAGGCGTGAATGGAACTCGGTATTTCTCAGGATTTTTCAACTAAATATTCCTCTGAGTTCCAAACTATTACATGAACATTAATTAGTTTAGGTTTACTATAATGTTATAGTTTATTAATAATATATAGAATATTAACTTATTAGTTTATTTTAATTACTTATATTATTAATATATTTATAGGTTATAATTAGATGATATTTGTTAGATAGTAATTGCCTTTACTATATGCGTTTGTTTATGTTAGTTAATCGTTAGGTATTTAATTCATGGTTTTTTTTCCTTGATACTTTCTATCTACCCTAATTTGTTGTCTCTGCTTACAATAGCTGCCTTAATTCCTTCTTACGTCTTTACTATTTTTTTTACTTTTGTTTTTGTTTCTCAATATTTTTTTTTATTACTTGGCTTTGCTAATTTTAAGATGATACTGCAGTAGTTTAATTAACTAACCTTATTTAATTACGATTACCTACACATAGGTACATTACATTTCTTCTTCTTCTTCCGTCCTTAGCCAAAGACCGACCAAGCAGTCAGAGGCCATCACGCCTTGTGGCGTCTTAAGGGCAACAGCAGATTGATTTTCTCTGTTGTAGTTTCCCATCACGCCTAGCGGCGTCTTTAGGGCAACAACAAATAGATCCATCTGCCGTTGTTTCCGTAATCGGTGTGACAAGCCAACGGGTGATCAGCCCATTGGGCACATTACATTTACTTAGATTAATTGACTGCAATAGCATCTTACTTCGAAAATTTCTCTTATTTTACACACTTATTAGTTTATTATGTTGAAGTATACTATACTCTATTGACTGTTGACGTTTCTTTCGTTACTTAAGCTAGTAGATATTTTAATTATAATTGTATTGTATGACATACTATGATAGTGACAACGACCTTAGACACTGTTTTATTGTAAACATTTCTGGCCGTATGTCGCAATTATTTTCGCGTGCCGATTTTTGATTAGATTAATTGCATTATTAATATTATATGATATTCTTATAAAAAATTAATAATAATATAATATTTATATATATATTTATATTGGTAAGAGTCGCAATTATTTTCGCGTAACATGCCGATTTTTGATAAACATTAATATGCATTATATATATATATATATATATATTGTTGTGTACAGAGTGGAAGAGAGATATTTTTTCGGGTAGGGAGTTTATGTATTGTATTGGGTTTGTGTTGTATTGTGTGGTATGGTTTTGGGTTGGTTAATATAATTAATTTTTTAACCCGGTCGGGCGGAGAAACTGTTAAGGTATATTTATATCTATTACATGTTGGCCTCAGTTAGATTTTGTTACCAGTTTAAATTTACACGCTAACATAATTATCTGAGGACAACATGATGTATTTTACATTAGAAGATATTTTTATTGAACGCGATTATGTGTAGACGTAACTAATAATAGGATGACGTAGTAAGATGCTGCACTAGGCAGACAACGGTCTCTCTGGGCCTTTCGTCATTGGAATCCGTCTAAGCAAGACGTAGATTTGCTCCCAACGTTTTTGAATTTACCATCTACCTGCGTGGCGTAGTATTGTAACGAAGGTCGCCACTTTAATTCTACTGATGCAGTATTTGAGCATCCTAATTTGATGAGCAGTTTATTGAAGAAAGAAGTTCTGGGAGAATCATTATATATTTCCATCGCCAGCTGTCAGTTATCACTACACGCCGACATTGCGAGTATATATGCTGGACATGTGACGATGCATGATTGACTGCAGGAGACTAAATTATGTATGTACAACTGTATGATTACATGAAAAACTATTGTGATGATTCGTCATTAAATGTATTTATTCGTGGACTCAACCACGAATAGTGTTATTAACTTTATCCAAGTTGGGTGCAATGTTGTTGGACACTCAAGGCGTAATATAAATATTTAAATCAGCACGATCTCTCAAACCCCAACGCAACACTCACGTCACTGGTATATCCTGCCCAGGCCCATCTGTTCTTCATCTCTTGTTTCAGTAGTATATCATGTCCGGGTCTATCATTTCCTCTCCTTTTTTTTCATTGATATATCTTGTCCATGTCTATCATTTCATCATCTCTCTTTTCACTGATATATCTTGTCCATGTCTATCGCTTCATTATCTATTGTTTCATTGGGATGTCTTGTCCATGTTTATTCTTTCCTCACCTCACGTCACTGGTATGTCCTGCCCATGTCTATCAGATCCTCACTTCTTGTTTCACTAGTGTGTCTTTACCATGTTGTCACAGAATGACCTCGAAACTTTTCATTTCTTGTGTCATCCTGTAATTCGTTTTGTGCTCTTCAAGATCTATTTTCCTACCTCGGACAGTAATTGGTAATTTCGAAGCATTGCTTAAACTTCTTCCTGTAATAATGCATCATGTATGTTCGCCTGCCCATCCTCGCTGAGAGTTGTTACGGGTAAGACCAGATTGACCGCCAGTCATTTTCGTGTAGTGACACCCGGTTTTTCTGTTGGCACAGGGAGTGCCGGTCATATGACAGACACACCTGAAAACGACGACGGAAATGTTGTAATCGCTTCCGGATAGAATTGTTACGAAGACATTATTTGTGGTAGTGTAGGAAGTTGTGAGTGTATCTCCATATTACCGATGCAGGATGCAACTGTATTTGATGTGTCGATCTTCAAGTTGTATTTTCCACAGGTTGAGTTAAGTGCGTTTGCATGTTTTTATAATCTGTTTGATTAGATGATGTTTTATTGATAACAAAGACTTCACAGACGTCATCACCATCATTGACACAATGTGTTTTAAATAAAACACACATGTGTTTTAATCCTCTAGATCAGTGTTTCTCAACCCTAATAGTAGCAACGCCCCCTTTTGACAACTACTATTATAAAAAGCCCCCGACCCTTTTTACACCCCTTGCTCTTTATCGTGTATACACAAACACACACACAAACACATATACATATATTCCACCATACTTTTAAAAAAGCAATGCAGTTAATGAGTTATCTTTTCTTATAATATAAAGAAAAAGCGAAAGCACATTTATAAAAACAAAATAATAATAGCCCCTTCAGTCATAACTGACTATGGGAATGCGCCCCTGAGGTGACAGCTCTCAGCTGCTTATTTTCCTGCTGATTTTCGACGTTTTCTCCTCTCTTCGGCTTGTTGTGTGAGCTTCTTTTCGCCCAATCTGAGGTGGCGCCGTAAATAGCATCGCCACTTGGTGCGATCGGCAGCCTTATCCTCCCATGTTGCTGGATTTATGTCCAGTGCCCTCATATCTCTCTTGCACACATCTTTGAACCTCAGCTACGGTCGCCCAACTGTATAAAAGCATAGTTATATTAAATATGTGCTTAAGTACGGAATTATATACACCACAGGTTCATTATCCTTAAATTACAAATTGGCGGAGGAAATGATATAAAATTAGTTCTTACAACTCTATAAATTTCATAATCATATCATTTTAATAGCGCCAAAATGACTGCATATATATCTTCAAATCTGAATATTTAAGCCTCTCCTTATGTAACCATACGAAAAAATTTGAAAAATTATTAGTTGATAATAATGATATAATTACATAAAAATTCACTTACTAATGAGGCTTAATGAGATCCTTGCACTTGGTGTGACTCAGCCAGTTTTAAAATATTTGGTTCTAAGTTTGTTATAATAAGTTTCAAATCTCCTGTTACAAATCTGCAGTCGGTTTCGTTGCTTTTGTAGTAGCAACACTACTGCACTGAACCCCTTCTCCACCAAATACGACGTTGGGAATGCTGTAATTAGCAATTTAGTTTCACGCCAAAGAACGGGATACGCAAGCCTCTGCTGGATCAACAATTTTTCGTAATGTGCGTGACTGAATCGTGCTTTTGCCTCGAAGTCATTTTGTAGCTCAATTAATTCTTCTTGTAAATGTTGACTAACTTGTTCCACGTCTGATTCAAACAGATTAATCAATTTTTAATAGCGTCCAAATGACTGCAATAAACCTATAAATCGGAATCTGTAAGCCTGTCCCCACTTGACTGTAGTAAACATGGAAAATGAGAAAGTTCTCGGCGACTAAGATTATTTTTATATATGCCTAATGTCAGTTTGTTGATGAACCCCATGATAATTCATTTCACTTTAATCAGACTGATCTCATTTCCTTGTAGCTTAACTCTTTAACCCCCAAGAGCCAGTATACTGTACTTCCCGCTAGACCCATTTGGCCCAATCAACAGTATACTGGCTTTCGTATCTCTTGATCCTTTCTAGGGCTGTTTTCTAATTTTGACAACTCAAAAACGCTATTTTCTTAAAGTATAGCCATCCATTATGGACTTTTGTTATTTATGAATATGAACATTTAAAAACATTATTTCCAAACAAAAACAATAAAAACATACTGGTATGGCCATTTTTGTTTGGGCCAAACCCACTTTTTTGCTTGGGACTGAAAGAGTTAAGAAGAACCTCATTTAACTTTTCAAATATATCTTAAATATAGGCCACATCGTTTCGCAATGCTTCTCTTTCGATGCTAAATTCTTCTTTGATTGAATTCAAAAACTCTACAACAGAATCAAATAATGCCCATAATCATTTTAAACAGTTACCTTTGGACAGCCATCGTTCTTCCATGTGTAGGAGAAGACGTTCAAACTCTTCACCCTTATCACAACAAAGATTACGAAATAATCTATCGTTCAACGAAAGCGCCTTATTTTTGTTAATGACACTGATAACACAGTTCAATGATTTGTGGAGTCTGTCACTAAGATGCTTGGCGACTAAATGTTGTCGATGAATAACACAATGAATTGTTAAAACACCTGGTGCCACATTTTTAAGTAGGCCTGAAACCCACGATGACGACCAACCATAGCTGGTGCTCCGTCTGTCGCACATGCGATGACATTGGAAAAAGGAATTTTGTTTCCAACAAAAATGTGTTTCCAGAAGAAAATATGTGTCGAGAGTGGAGAGAGAAGGTTAGCTTGGGTGTGTCGAGAGGCTAATGAATGTTTCGAATGTTGAAGGGGCATAAATCTCCGCCTACTGTCTCCTGACAATGGTAACATTCCAGGTACTAAAATTTTGCGTTTGGAATCCTTGAAACACTCTATGGGACGCAAGGCAAATAAAAACTACCGTGTTACAAGCTATGCGAAAGGGAATATCTTTTGTAATTGTTTCATATTGATTCTTGTAAAAATGTACACATCGCCCCCCCCCTGAATGGATGGATGGGTTTGAAAAAAAATCGAAAAAAGGTGATTCGTCTTACGAGGACAAAGGACAAAGAAAATAGTCTACGTTACGGCCACAAGGCCTTCGTCAGGAAAGGAAAGAAAGTGAAGGCTAGATAGGACACATAAAAACTAAATAAAATAAAAACTGGGTACTTCCCTGAAGGCAAGAACCGAAATTCTATCAAAATCGCTGTCCTGTTGATAAGCGCGTGGCTGAACAGACAGCGACTTTCGCCGCCGGATGTACACAATGCATACTAAGAAACTAAAAAACGAAACCGGAAAATAAACTACCCAACGTGATAAAAGTGGGGACTGGAAATAATAAGGGACAGAATGAGTGGGAGATAAATAAATATGAAATAAAAAAATGTATATGGCATACAAATAGAAGAATAGGATAAGAGTGGAAAGAGTAAAATAGAGCAAGAGAGGAGAGGGTGACCTCAGACAAAGGTGTGAAAAGTGTTGAGACCGGCTGGTTTTAGACACCCCATGCGGTGGATAAGACGGTTCTCAAGCTGTTCTCGGCTGGCAGTGTCAGAGGAGCAGGATCGGATCGCTGTGACCTGGATGTCGATGGGACCATGGTGGTCAGGACCATTGAAGTGTATAGCAACTGGTGTTGACTTTTGCTGAGCGATGTCATTTAAGTGCTGGCTGAATCTGTCCCCAAGTCGTTTGCCTGTTTGGCCAATATAGGTTTTGCAGCAACGTTTACATATGATCGTATAAATGACATTGCGCGATTCACACGTGAAGCTACTAGTGATGGTGTACGTAGCCTTAGGAAAGGACACCTTCTGGGTTGAGATGACATACTTGCACGTGTTGCATCGTGTCCAACCACAGGGTAGTGTGCCAAAGTGAGTGGCATTCTCCTTTGGGAGACGGCTGTGAACAAGAAGATCCTTCAAGTTCTTGTCACGTCTATATGCCACCAAAGGTGCTTCACTGAATACTTTTTGGGTCAGAGGCTCTGCTTGGAGGATAGGGAGGTGGCGGAAAAGGATCTGTTTGACAGTAGTATTGTGAGGGTGATGGGTCAAGATTAATTTGACTCTATCCGAAGTGGATTTATGGTGAGGTTTGAGGGCCTCCAGACGAGAGATGGGGAGCACACGTTGGAGAGCAGAGGTGAGAACATGTTCTGGATAAAGTCTGTTACGGAAAAAATCCAACATCTCATTTGCTCGTAAGTGGAAGTCATCGTCGTCTTGGCATAAACGGCGGAGGCGTGAAAAAGGAAGGGAGTCACGACAAGCCCGAGGATGAGAAGAGGTATACAGGAGGTAGCTGTGGGCATCTGTCGGCTTGTAGTATACTGAGGTATTAAGGCCGGAGGGCGTGATAGAAATAGTAATGTCAAGGAAGTTGACAGATACTGTGGAGACGAGGGAGGTGAACTTGATGGTGGGTGAAAGTGGTTCACAAAGTCGATGAAGCGGTGTAAATCAGTCTCAGACATATCTGTGAGACCTATGCCATCATCGATATATCTGCGGTAAAACCCAGGGAAAGGACCGGAGTATTGTTGCCATATCTGATGCTCCAAGTGGCCCATGAATAGACAGGCATAGCTGGGACCCATCTTCGTTCCCATGGCAACACCGCTAATTTGGTCAAAAAACTGACCATTGAATTCAAAGGAATTCAGTTGAAGGACCAGTTCAGCAAGACGGAGAAGAGTGACAGTGGATATAGAAGGGCAAGTGCGTTGGTCCAGAAAAAACTGAAGAGCTCGGAGACCATCAGAGTGGGGAATAGAGGTATACAGAGAACAGACGTCCAGCAAGAAAAGACGGTAGGAGCGGTCTGCTGGGAGTCGGATAGAGGAGAAAGTTGTAAGAGCGTGATTGGTGTCTTTGATGAAGGAGGGAAGATTCACAACGATAGGCTGGAAAATGCTATCGAGAAAGTCAGAAATGTGTTCAGTAGGACAAGAACAGGCTGAGACAATAGGTCTTCCAGGGTTTTCGATCTTGTGAATTTTGGGGAGCATGTAGAATACAGGCTTGCCCAAAGAGCTGTCATGAATCCTGAGATGAGATGCTTCGGGAGGAAGATCATTACTAGTGATAAGCTGTTTAATCGTGTTGTGTACAATGCGATTGTTAGAGACAGTCGCATCGCTGGTCCTGGACCTGTAAAAAGAGCCATTGGTCAACTGGTTTTTACCTTCACTTAGGTACAAGTCCTTCTGCCAGACGACAATGGCTCCTCCCTTGTCAGCCGGTTTGATGACAATGTCGTCTCTACGGCGAAGAAGGGAGAGAGCACCAGACTCCGCCGAAGTGAGATTGGAATAATGCAATCTACGAGGGCGGAGCTGCTGAATGTCATGGATGGTGTTCTTGATATACAGGTCCAGGGCATGAGAGGCTCCAGGTTTAGGTGTAAAGGGAGGTTTAGTAGAGTCAGAAAAGCGTGCGAAGATGTCGGATTCAGCCTGAGACTGCGGAGTGCTGTCTTTCTCTCTAAAATGGAGCTTCAGCCTCATGCGACGGTGAAACCGATGAACATCCTGGAGGAGATTGTATTGGTCTAGGGTCGGACGAAGAGGAACAAATTTTAGGCCCTTACTAAGAACAGAGCGCTCTCCCTCAGAGAGGGATAGATCTGGGGGATGCAGACTACCTGAGTGCATGATGGAGTGGAGGATGGAGGGGTAGCTATGGGGGTAGGGATGAGACGGGATAGTTTATGGTGTTTAGACGTGGAAAGGAACTCATGCAGCTGCCGGTTCAGTGTGTGGATAGTGGTGCGTATCATAGAATAGAAAGGGAAGTTGTTGGAGGTGAGACAACGTAAGCGAAGCAGAAGCTGGGTCTGTTGGGCACTAAGATCTGATAAAAGGCGGGAGTGACTGGCGGCCACTACGCGCATACGTTGAAAGCCACATATGGTCTCAATTCGTTGTAGGAGACGTTGTTCCCTAGGATTGAGTGTACCAGCAGATGGATGAAAATTGGAAGAAAATCCATTAGGAAGAATTTTGTGGTGGAGGCAGGTGTGAATAAAGTGGAGATGGGAGGTGAATCTAGTATCCTTCAACTGAATTCCTTTGAATTCAATGGTCAGTTTTTTGACCAAATTAGCGGTGTTGCCATGGAAACGAAGATGAGTCCCAGCTATGCCTGTCTATTCATGGGCCACTTGGAGCATCAGATATGGCAACAATACTCCGGTCCTTTCCCTGGGTTTTACCGCAGATATATCGATGATGGCATAGGTCTCACAGATATGTCTGAGACTGATTTACACCGCTTCATCGACTTTGTGAACCACTTTCACCCCACCATCAAGTTCACCTCCCTCGTCTCCACAGTATCCTTGACATTACTATTTCTATCACGCCCTCCGGCCTTAATACCTCAGTATACTACAAGCCGACAGATGCCCACAGCTACCTCCTGTATACCTCTTCTCATCCTCGGGCTTGTCGTGACTCCCTTCCTTTTTCACAACTTCTCCGCCTCCGCCGTTTATGCCAAGACGACGATGACTTCCACTTACGAGCAAATGAGATGTTGGATTTTTCCGTAACAGACTTTATCCAGAACATGTTCTCACCTCTGCTCTCCAACGTGTGCTCCCCATCTCTCGTCTGGAGGCCCTCAAACCTCACCATAAATCCACTTCGGATAGAGTCAAATTAATCTTGACCCATCACCCTCACAGTACTACTGTCAAACAGATCCTTTTCCGCCACCTCCCTATCCTCCAAGCAGAGCCTCTGACCCAAAAAGTATTCAGTGAAGCACCTTTGGTGGCATATAGACGTGACAAGAACTGGAAGGATCTTCTTGTTCACAGCCGTCTCCCAAAGGAGAATGCCACTCACTTTGGCACACTACCCTGTGGTCGGACACGATGCAACACGTGCAAGTATGTCATCTCAACCCAGAAGGTGTCCTTTCCTAAGGCTACGTACACCATCACTAGTAGCTTCACGTGTGAATCGCGCAATGTCATTTATACGATCATATGTAAACGTTGCTGCAAAACCTATATTGGCCAAACAGGCAAACGACTTGGGGACAGATTCAGCCAGCACTTAAATGACATCGCTCAGCAAAAGTCAACACCAGTTGCTATACACTTCAATGGTCCTGACCACCATGGTCCCATCGACATCCAGGTCACAGCGATCCGATCCTGCTCCTCTGACACTGCCAGCCGAGAACAGCTTGAGAACCGTCTTATCCACCGCATGGGGTGTCTAAAACCAGCCGGTCTCAACACTTTTCACACCTTTGTCTGAGGTCACCCTCTCCTCTCTTGCTCTATTTTACTCTTTCCACTCTTATCCTATTCTTCTATTTGTATGCCATATACATTTTTTTATTTCATATTTATTTATCTCCCACTCATTGTGTCCCTTATTATTTTCAGTCCCCACTTTTATCACGTTGGGTAGTTTATTTTCCGGTTTCGTTTTTTAGTTTCTTAGTATGCATTGTGTACATCCGGCGGCGGAAGTCGCTGTCTGTTCAGCCACGCGCTTATCAACAGGACAGCGATTTTGATAGAATTTCGGTTCTTGCCTTCAGGGAAGTACCCAGTTTTTATTTTATTTAGTTTTTATGTGTCCTATCTAGCCTTCACTTTCTTTCCTTTCCTGACGAAGGCCTTGTGGCCGTAACGTAGACTATTTTCTTTGTCCTTTGTCCTCGTAAGACGAATCACCTTTTTTTGATTTTTTTTCAAACCCATCCATCGTATTCCACGTCTTACCGCAGTTCCCCTCCACTTCCCCCCTGAATGGAAGCAGCGACCCCCAATCATTGCGACCCATCAGAACGCCCCCAGACATCTTGAAAACGCCCCCCAGGGGGCGGTACCGCCCCCGTTGAGAAACACTGCTCCAGATAATACACAAGAGAGTGAGGGAAGGAAAGAGCTCTAAATGTAGACTCGTACGTCTAAGGCGAGAACACTACAAAAGCTAAATGGTCCATCCTTGAATAGCTATAATAACAAACTCGAGTAATATTCTAATCTCTGTTTAATGTATTCAGAAAACTTTAAATACAAAGTTACAATAATATACAGCCAGCGACGTGCATAACCTTCATGAAAATCCCAGATGAGTGAATACAAAATATCAGCACAAATAAATACGCTCTCGTACTGGACAATTAAAGACATCCATCACAATATAATCATCCACTCTCGCCAGCCCACATCACCATACTTTCCCCTTCCTTCATCATTTCACCTCTGACCTCACTTTTTCTTCTGCACCAATCAGAAATAACCTTACATTCTCCCATGATCTACTGAACACGCAGTTTCCTGTCGTCAAGTTTACAACGTTCTATTACACGACTGACATTCCGTACCTGCTCCCGGCGGAGCACATACAGTCCACAGCCGGTAACCATGGTAACCATGTTGTGACAATCATCATTCACTTTTGTCTTCTTTGTCTAGCATTGGATACAGCGGTGGCTCTTGTAGCAATTTGTTTTACGTCATGAAGTTACCACCCCCATCCACGACCTTGACCTTGTATTAGTGACCTTCAACGAAATGTCTGTTTGTGTAGTTGTCCTATTCTTTCTTTACTACTTCAAAAACATCCTGGAACTTTTCATCACGTGACCAAGATTATTTATAACAAATATGGAGTCCACACAAGACATGTGATTTAGGGTAACTGAAAAGTCACTGGCTGTTTTTAATTTGTTAGTTTTTCATGTTATCCAATTACTGTAAATGAAACAATCGTCACAATACGGCGAATTACCTGTTATTTTATAACATAACATGATGTGTCACTGTCTCGGAATTTCCCTCTCCCCCCTCCTACTATTTCTCATTTTCGCTGCACATAACTCCTTACTAGAGTCATTGTTTCAATTTGTCAAACTTCACTTAGTATGTCCAGACAAGCGTATCGCTGTTACGGGTCGTTATATTAGTATTTTTATTGGAGTAGACGTCTTGCTACACTGGCCAATATTCCCTAGAGGTAGAAATGGTAGACCCCGAACACAGCTATCCAACTCCAAATATTTAACATCACCACCAAGGCCGAGTCGACAGTCAAACAAACGTTTATTGTACAAAACACAGCTCCACATGTATCAACTTGACAGCCATTACAGCGTATGGCATAAAATGTATAGTCATGTAAAGATCTGTAGCGTCAGTTGCTAATAACACTGTCCACGACATTTTTACTCAGTTCAAAGAAATATATATTCTCTTGCCCATGCAGATATCTCGTACCCCTCACACAAGATCTTGGAATACAGACAATGGTATCATATATGAATCAAAAACACAATCATAAATATCTCAAGAGCTCAAAGACAGGATGTCAACTCGGCATGAAAAACACCATAGCTCTCTTTTCACCCCTTCTCTCCCACCAGTAACCTGTCTCATGAGACCCCGCCAAGCATGACGGCTTAATCATGTAACAGGGTAGACTATTAAGTAGCTACAACTGTTAGCCTTATAGTAAAGTATTTTATGAATGACTAGTTAGATAAATAAACCACTAGTCAAGAATCAATGACATCATCAGTCATGACACACATGAACCCATGATGTCATCAAACCTTGTGTGGCCTCCATACAAGTCAGACCGGAAAACATTTAGATTAGAGAGAACTTTAAACAATGGTTGGTCATCATCACATTGAAACAATAATTTTAGACTAGAGGATTCGTAGTTAGTTAGGTTAAAGATTATTTCAACAGCCCACTAGCCCCCAAGACCAATCATTAGAAGGTTTCCGGTCTTAACTCCAATGAGAAATACTTCCTCTGGCAAGCCATAGCACCAGACAAGTATAAAGACTGATGCATCTTAGTAATCAGAGAGAGCTTGAGACAGTAACTCAATGCTAGAGTCAAACCAACATAGGGCGTTCTTTAGTTTAGGTTTGGAGCAACCTGGCGCTACATCTACTATTGAACGAAAAAGCCCTTGACACCTACGGTTTGGATAATAATATCCATCTAGAGATCTCCTACCACCCAGGACCGTTAAGTGACCCAGCACTAACCCCTGCAACGATTATATTTGTGGTTCACACCACAGGACGTAAGTTCGATCTAGTTATAATTGAGGTCTCGAATCGAATTTTCATTTCGTTAGGATTTCCACAGAGGTAACAAAACGATTACTGTATATGAGAAACTCCGTAAGCCTTTCGCCTTGGAGGCTAAAGCTGGCAGTTTTGCTTTCCCCCACCAGAAATTCTTATCGAACTGCCATAGCATCATTTTCCTCAAACGAAACTGAATAAAGTACACCTTTTATATAACTATTCGGATCTTTCAAGTCATCTGTTCTATTGAAGTTTCACTTGACTGTTTGAGTTGCCGATTATATTCAACACTTCAAGATAAAACTTAGAACCATCAAGGCACTTACGAGTTCTACTAATTACCTGGGTTGTTCCTCCCTTCTAGAATTATTATCTCTCTTGTATAACCAGTATTTCCCAGAAGAAACTCAATAAGAAAAGTCTTGGGATTATTTCCCTTATCTCAAGTGATAGACGGATTTACATCCCTTTCAACAAAATCCACGGTCACACTAGTCTTGACTTTTGGTGCCGTTTCTCGTCCACTCCTTCCATAAAATCCTCATTCCCCGGTCACAATCAAGCTTACCCGTCTTTTCCAGTGACCCGTGTAAAAATAAACAAACACTGAGCTACGCTGAGTTACAACTATATACTTCAACCCATTATGAATTTTATCATAACAATCGCCCATCTCTGAGAGATTAAGGGAATCACTAAACGTGATAATACTACACTGACTCCAGGTAAATGCGAGCATGAAGTGTTGTCTTAAGATTGCAAAATCACTTCCGACTAGACATCAGAATGGAACTGGCAATACGGGTTTAACGATTTGTCTAGACATGTCGGCGTCTGTGGCCTAATGGATATAAACGCAGTTTCATAATCCAGATATACCAGGTTCGAAACCTGCTGCAGGCGGTTTGGTGGCAGATCGCTTTGTGTGGATTTTTAACAATGGTATAAGAGCCGTACCGTTCAGAAAGCAATGGCAAACTACTGAACGTAAAAATTGCCTAGAAAAATCACAAACAGCCAATAAAAGCTGGGGTTGATTGCCACGTCCTGTAAAGGATAAGCAACTAACTAGACATGCAGTTGGACTGCGACAAGTAAGGTGATACGAGAGATTGGCAGATTCTGATAAACTAAGTAATCAGATCCGAGTTACTTGGGTTAGATGATTATAGATAAATGCAATCTGGGAAGACATTTTAAAGAGTGAGCAAGAAGTGTGATGTAAGTCAACTTTGACAACCTTTTACGGATATCACAACTCCATATATAGAAGATGACTGCTTGAATTTTTCAAACGCATGAGTCATGGAAAATAGTGCATGAGGACAAGTGTCGTAAAATGAACTTTTGAATTTATTGGCTGGCATTTGATGTGCGAACACACAATCGCTATGATTGAGATTTTGTTGAAAACACCAGGTGGAAGCTGGGCCGGGAACTTACGATATAACGTAGAAGACGTTTAATATACGGCACTGTATTCCAGAAATCATCAACGTAGACAGCTTGGACCATGCCACTGAAAAGAATAGAGTTGGATTCTAAATTTATAGGACAGGACAAAACGTATTAACAGCATCTCTGTACATCAGTAGAAAACTCGCCAACATTAATATGAAACCTGTGTTTATACAGGACAATTCACAAGTCACAGAAGGATTCTGAAATATAAGTAATACCCCAGACGTGTGTTCGAGGCATCTGTGTTAAGTTACCAAGACTATTCTACTGAGCAAGAAATCGATCATCCATATTGGGGTAAGTTGTAAACATACTTTTTATGCTGTGAATTTGACATGCTTATACTTGCTAAGGGTGTTAAAGATTCATACTAGGTTGGCAACCTCAGCATGTAAAAAGGATGTAATTATGAACCACCACAGTAAGCGCTGGTGATTGCTTCGTGCTAGTTCTCTCAGAAAAACCAAAAGCAGAGGTAACCCCAGACTCCGAATGGAGCTGGGAATGAGTGATAATTATATCAACATGTGTATAGTTGTATATTACCATTGTGTGAATGTATGTAAACTTAATAAATTGCTTCAGGTACAAGCCACTGCCGCTGTTTAGTCACCAATTTTGCCTTAATTGAACTGATATACTGGTGATTTTTCATCACATACACTGAGTGATATTATATATGCTCAGTGAGAGTAACTATTCTGAGAAAACAAACGACTGACGGACAGCGTAAAAATGCCCTGATTAAAATCAGGAAAACAAATATTTAGCAGCGGAACTTGTTCTTTTATTCCTTCTAAAGATTGTGGTCCAGTACAAGGCGACACGACTATTTGCGGTACGACCAAGCGTGACCATTTACTGTATTACTTGTCTGTGGTTCCAAGCTTGAGATCGACACCTGAAGATTCTTACCTTGACCAGGAACGGTTACTTCTTGAACTGATCTGGAGACATGCCCCTCACCACAGAAACGAATCTACAGAAAAGCAGCATCGGCACTTCAGCATTTTGGCAAGTCCCAATTTTAACTGGCCAAACGCAACCGAACTTTATTTTGCGAGACTCACCAAGCCTAAAGACTTTTAGGTAAAGAAACGTAATTATTTTTCGTAAACACCAGTACTTTATTTACAAGTTTTAAAGTAATTGATCACTACATTTGTTTATGTTAATTTTGACAAATTCGTAGTTGAATTAATCACTACAGAGAGAAAACATATGTATGATCCAGAATCTCTAGTATATATATATATATATATATATATATATATGTATATATATATATATATATATATATATATATATATATATATATATATATATATATATATATATATATGTATATTCCCAGTAGCAAC
Organism: Oreohelix idahoensis; assembly: GCA_024509875.1. Classification (NCBI taxonomy): domain Eukaryota; kingdom Metazoa; phylum Mollusca; class Gastropoda; order Stylommatophora; family Oreohelicidae; genus Oreohelix; species Oreohelix idahoensis. Next base: position 32,846 of record JAMPIV010022426.1, on the reverse strand, counting down.
ATACGGCTGCGAGACTTGGACACTCAATAAAACAGTTGCAAAAAAGATTACATCATTCGAAATGAAATGCTACAGAAGGATGTTGAAAATACCCTGGACAGAAAAAAGACCAACAGAGAAGTACTGCACTCACTAAACGTACAGGAACATTGGCTCCTAAATACCATCGCAATAAGGAAGCTGAAATTTTTCGGTCATATAAAAAGACATAATAGTCTGGAAAAAACAGTGATGGAAGGCATGGTCCCTGGAAAAGGGGGAAGGGGTCGACCTAGACGACGGTGGACCCAGGACATCACAGAGAGTCTGAACTTGTCTTTGGCTGATGCAGGCCGACTTGCCCAGAATCGTGATGCGTTCAGGGCAGCTGTAATGGAGACAACGTTCTGGAAAGAATACGTCACATGATGATGATGATATATATATAAAGTTAATAAGAATAATTTCACTGATTTAAATCAGCTAGAGGCTTGAACAAGCTAAATCAGACACTATAGACCTTCACAAAAGGCGGCGGGTCAGATAAAAAGTTAACGTGCTCAGACTCATTCAGCATTGTTCTTCACTACTGATACATCTTGTGAAAAGTCCCTCGAGGTAAAAGTTTCATTATCCTTCTATTTACAACTCTACCAAGAGTAATTGTTGGGGTAGAATTAGTAGTATATCTTCTCCACACCGAGTTCTTCCTTAAATCATCAAGTAGTTGGCTTCCAGCTTGTCTATGGTATATTTTGTAACAGGCCTCTAAGTTCAACTTTTTAAACAGCCTTAGAACGTGTAATCAGTCTTCAACAGTCAGAAACTTGATAAGGCCAGTTTGACGTTGAAGAACACATATTCACTTTTAATATAGGACGAAGCTCCTTATATATTTGCATGCAATGTATATAATAATCAATGGCATTCACTACCCAGTCCATGAAACCAGTCTATCGTCACGTAGACTAAAGACAAGATGTCTTATGCATACTGCTGAAATCTTTAATGAAATAGTTCCACACTCACTTCTTTCTAGTCAGCATTGCTTGTCCCTTTAATCATAATCAAGCATACTGTAGGACGACCTAGCTGATATAAATTTACAAAGACTCTATCACAAGAGTATACTTTCTGGAGCTCGTCAAAAGCACGTCTTCTCTTACTTACTTACTTAGTCGTTCCCCTTCTACCGTGTGGTGTAGAGGTGGCACGTCTTCTCACATACAGTAATACACAGCGAAAGACCCCCGATACTAGCTCAACTCTGCCACGCAAGGCCGGCAAAGAATCGTCTGCCACATATTAGCAGATTATGTGACGTACTTCCGGAGTATTCCGGGCAACGCATATCAACAAGGAAATATGTATACAAACCATGTCGAGTGCGATAAAACCTGTTATGATTTTACACATAACGTAGACCCTTTAAAGACCCAAATTAGATACTCTAGATTTTGGTCACGGTTGGACCACTACTGCCGAAGGAAAGGGGAGGCAAATCGTGACAGTCACATTAACACAACAGCGCACATGGAGATCACATGACATCGTGGCGGGCATAATTTTTTCTCTCTCTGGTAACGTTGAGTTTATAGGCCATTTTAGAATTTAGTTTATTTTGTTTAGTTGTTTGAACAAAAAAAAAAAAAAAAAAAAATACAACGTATCTGTCAATTGTCGTATGTCAGTTATTATACCTTGTTTTGACACGCATGTTGCATATATGCCGTAGGTATAAGTGCTGATAGTAAAATTTTAAAAAGAAGAGATTGACTTGTCAGTCACTTTGTAGAAATATTATATCGTATACTGTGATCATGTGATCGTCCTTGACATTGACTTATCAGTCACTTTGTAGAAATATTATATCGTATACTGTGATCATGTGATCGTCCTTGACATTTGATGGCAGAGGTCACACTTTTGGCTATTCGGCTAACGTGTTGAACTGAACCTATTTCGTTAAATGGCTATTTCCACCGGATGTTGTAAGAGCCTCTTTTCGCATAATCTTAGGGAACATCTCCACTTGCTATAATCGGCATCTCCGTCCTCCCAGAATCCTGGACTTATCTCTTCATGTCTCTCTTGTACACATCTTTCAAACTTCAGCTGTGGTTGCCTTTTATTTTTTTATTTATTTTAGGGGTGGAAGGGAGAAGGGGGAGGCAAGGCGCAAGATTGGGTTCAATATTCAGTTTAATCCAGTTGAGAGATATATAGCACTTTCTTGCAACACATATAGCCTTTTGTATTTTGGCAGTCACAGAAATGATTGTTAGTTACCTCCTTTGGAGTGCTTGGGGGTTACATATACAAACTCGGCAAGTAATGATTCCATACGCATTGGAGAAAAAGAAAGGCGGGGGGTGTCAGTACCCACATATGCAACAAGTATGTAAAGACATTGACTTTTAACTAACTTTCTGTATTCGCTACACAACCAGACATTGACGTCGGGAACTCTTATCAATGTTGCTCTACCATCGCATTGCTATTTCCATCGTACTGAAACGTTAGGATACATTTAGGCGTTTTATCTAAGGGACGTAATTTTTATTACAAGGGGAGTAAAAGAGGGTAAAAAGTTAGTTATATCTTTTAACATATTAAATATATTTTTTATCGACTCTTTTGTAATTCTTCTGCAGCAAAGAAGAATATTACAACCTTTATCAAATTCCGAAGAGAAGTTTTCTGTTAATTGTTACTGTTATAGAAATATTAATTTACATTTTATATGGGATAACTAAATGCACGCTAGGTTCAAACCATGTCAGTAAATATTAATAATACGACTTTCCTTAAATGAATAAATTCAGGACATATCCGTTTATGTATTTTTTGGCCGGCACAAAGTGCTGCCTAAACTAAAGTTGAGAGACGATGTGTTTGGCGAGTCCTCTCGTGAGCCTGAAAATGACCATAAGTCCTTACCAACTTTCTCCACCAAATATTATAACATGAGGTGACAGGAGGATCTTTCATTGCATTGGGGCTTGAATGGGCATTAAAATACATCGAGTCCAACTAAAATATAAGAGTCTCTCAACCCACACATTGTGTGACTCTGAAACATAGAGAACAACGAAGACGTTAAAATCCCCAGTGGATGAATCACACGTAACCGTACGTTTCCATTGGTATGTCGTCATTAGTGCGTCGCGTTATCGACTAACCATAAAATGAAATAAATTAAATAGAGGAAGATCCAAAAATAGTCAGACACAAAAGTAGAGACTGACCCATAAAATTAGAGGGAGACTGAAAAAATAGAGCCAAACACAAACAATAGAGGCAGGCACAAGATTAGAGACTGATCCACAAAAAATAGAGCCAAACACAAACAATAGAGGCAGGCACAAAAATAGAGACTGATCCACAAAAAATAGAACCAAACACAAACAATAGAGGCAGGCACAAGAATAGAGACTGATGCACAAAAACTAGAGGCAGATCCAAAAACTAGAGGCAGACAAACAAAAACAGAGGCAGACCCACAGAAACCGAAGCAGACACACTAAAGTAGAGACAGACGCAAAAACATTTGGAGAAGAGAACTTGAAATATATATACAAGACACATGAAGAAAACTTGATACACGTTATAACAGCTGGGGCGTAAGGCGGAGAAGAAGATAAGTGAATGTGGAATTCTGACCATCATGGTTTATATTTTTGACGAGGTCGTCATTCACATACCGTCTCTCACATGGTATCGATTCAGTACGCATTGGAGATAAAAAAGGCCATGGAAACGCACCCTCGAGGTGACAGCCCTCGCTGCTTTTTCCTTCGAGTTCGTTTCGACGTTTTCTCTTCTTTTCTGATTGATGTGAGTGCTTCTTTTCGTCCAATCTGAGTGGGCGCCGTATAGAGCATCGCCACATGGTACGATCGGCAGCTTCATCCTCCCAAGTTGCTGGAATTATGTCCAGTGTACTCATGTCTCTTCACCCGTGTGTTACCGGGGCCCGAAATGGGAGCAAAGAATAGTAACACTGTTCCCTGCCATGCATGTCGTAGAAAGCGACTAAGGAGGGTTGGGCATGGGGCTGGTTACCCCTCCTGTAAAAAATGTAAACCACAAAAAACTTCAACAAACATGGACAAGTCAATTAAGGAAAATAAAACACAGCCATCCAAGTTAGGGGAAAGTCCTCTCGCAGGGAGGCGTATGATGCAACACTGAGAAAGCCGAAAGGAGTCTGTGTTACTGACTAACCTTCTTTCTTCTAGAAGAACTTCCAGATTTGGCACCTGGAATGTTCGGACATTAAACGAACAAGGGAAAGTGGCACAAGTAGCAGCAGAAATGAGGGAATATAAAATCGAGGTTCTGGGACTGTGTGAAACAAAGTGGAAGGGGGTAGATCATATATGCACAAACAAGAAGTTTAGATCATCATTGCAGGATGTAAAGGATATAGAGGAGCAGAGGTGGCATCAGATCACCACCTTCTGATAGCCAAAGTAAAAATGAAACTCAAGAGATATCCAACAATGCAAAATTATAGACAACAATTTAATGTAGGACATCTAAGAAATCAAGAAACAAGAGACAAATTTGCGGTCACAATATCCAAATAGTTCCAAGTGCTCCAACAATTGGAAGATGTAGAGAATACAGAAGACATTTGGCAGCAAATCAAAACGGTATGGAATGAGATTTGTGAAGAAATACTGGGGAAAACGGAACGACAACAAAAAGCATGGATAACAACATAAATCATCAATAAGATAAAAGACAGAAAAACAAGAAAGCAGATTTAAACACAAGCAAAACCAAAAGTTCCAAAGCCAAGGCTCAAGAAGTGTACACATAAGCACACAAAGAAGTAAAAAGAAGTATAAACAGAGACAAGAGGAAGTATATTGAGGAGTTGGCAAGAGGGGCATAAGATGCTGCAGCCAAAGGAAATATGAGACAACTGTATAACAGCACAAAGAAGCTAACAAGGAAATACAAGTAAACACGTTGCCTCATAAAAGACAAAAAAGGAAAACTGCTCAGCAATATACAAGAGTAAATGAAGAGGTGAACATAATATGTTATGGACCTTCTCAATAGACCAGCTCCACAAAACCCCCTGGACATCCAGCCAGCAGAAGAAGAGCTACAAATTAACGGTGAAAGACCAACGAAGGAAGAAATAAAGAAAGCCATAACGCTTCTAAGAGATGGAAGAGCGTCTGGCCTTGATGGCATTCCAGCAGAGGCCATCAAAGCAGATATCGACACGGCTACAGAGATGTTATATAAATTACTTGGTAAAGTCTGGGAAAAGGAAGAGATACTAGCAGAATGGAAGGAAGGATATCTGGTTAAGTTGCCTAAGAAGAGAAATTTACAAGAGTGCTCAAATTATAGAGCCAGGAAAAGTATTAAACAGGATTATCCTTGAGAGATTAAAAGAGTCCATATACAAGAAACTGAGAGATGAACAAGCAGGTTTTCGTCAAAACAGATCATGTACATACCAGATAGCCACTTTGAAAATAACAATTGAACAAAGTCTGGAATGGAATTCACCACTATACATCGGATTTGTGGACTACGAAATGGCATGTGACAGTGTAGACAGAGAATCACTTTGGAAATTGATGAGGCATTATGGAGTTCCCCTGAAGATCATTAATTTAATAAAGAAAACATATGAAGACATGACATGCAGAGTTCTTCATATTGGACAGCTTACAGAACCGTTTGGGATAAGAACAAGGGTGCGACAGGGATGCCTCTTGTCTCCGTTTCTTTTCTTACTAGCAATAGACTGGGTTATGAGAACGTCGACAGCACACAATAGAAATGGAATCCGGTGGACTCTGACTAAGCAGTTGGATGATCTGGATTTTGTCGTTGACTTGGCTCTTCTGTCCCATAACCGTAATCAGATGTAGGACAAATTTAAAACACTCAATGATGCAGGTAATAATAACTTGAAGAAGCACCAATAAAAGATGTAGAATCGTGCACATATCTTGGCAGCTGTCGTGAAACATTCTAAATCCACATATCTAAATTAAAAAGTAAATGTAAAGCCTAACGAATTAATTCAATAAAAGGAAAGAAGAATGGTGGAAGACCAGTGCTTTCTCACTGGCATGCGCCAGCGTGTATACCTCCGTAATGGCTGAACAATAAAAACCCCCATTTTATGCTCCGTCTGCATAATTGTAACGCTTTCACGTTTACTAGTAAAGCCTACTGCATCAACCAACACGCGTTTCAACAAAACAATAAAACGTGTACTGTATTTCTCAGAAAACCTTGAGATATACACACTGCGTAATGACCTAGATTAATATTCCATTAATTTCATTTTATACACTGCGTAATGAAAAGACAGACGGCCTTAGAGAGAGAGAGAGAGAGCTGTACGGTGGAACGCATGCAATACTACCACAGTCTCGCGATATAAATTAATGCCATCACGCGCGAAAGGCATGAAGCACTAACTTTTTTTTTCAAATAGACAGTGATAAAAAACACTACCAATATACGGTTAAGTTTTAAAAAAACATGGTTAATGCTTATTAGGAAACATGACATTATACTGTTTTTCGTCTGAAATCCTGACAGTACAGAAGACACCCCATCGTATCGAAGTGAACGGGAGGTAGAAGAAAATGCATATTTTGAACGCAGCCACTTAGCCCCATTAAATATATATATTTGGGTTCCTTAGGACTTGCTGACAAAGAATATGTTAAGTGTTACGCAAATAGTCTAGGAATTAACAAATTATAGCCAAAAGAAAATAGTGAGGTTGTCTGACAGCACCAAATCATAATTGCTCAGTGGCATGTTTTGAAACCACTATTTTACGGGAAATAGGCCAACAAGTTAAATCCTATTTGATTGGCTAGAAGTATATGTAAGGCGAAACACGATTAGTCGAACTGCAAATACTATTTTTGGTTGTTAGGGGAAACGTAGGAAGGGTAAATTTTTTCAAAAGCTTTTGTAAACATGGTCCTATTGGCTAGACCATTTGATATAGTCAATTAGGAGCGTCTGTTCAGTGCCACATTTTAAAATAAACTTACTGAGAAACAAGTGCGTTGAGATCTAGCTCATATTTTTCTAAATAAAAGCCTGGGACAGAGGCAGATCGGAATTGAGCCATAATTCATCGCCAGTCAACGTATTTGTTTATTATTTCCATGAATTGTGGTAAGATTGACATATTTGATATCTTTTAGATGAAAATTGAATGTGAATTGATAATTTATGTCTGTATATGTGTGTGGTTCAGTAGCAAACATGAGGCAAAGCCTAGATATTGCTCCAACCTGAACAAAACTTGTCGGAGAAAAGTATAACTGCATGGAATTGCCAAATAGTACTGTGACACCTATCTTATTGTATAGAAGGAATTACAGCTGAAATTGCAGAGGCGTAGTAACCATTAGGGAGAGGAATACTGGTGAATGTTGTTACATGAGAAGCTAACAGTTGGCCTACCGCGCTGAACTCGGTGTTTGTTATGTATTGTGTTTCAGTGTGGAAATAGCTTATAAATTAGTTCTGAAGTAGGAGGTACGACCTTCTTGTTTCAGGGACAGTGGTCCTAACTTATTGAAGCAGCACCTGGTCTGAGTTTTGCTGAATCCAGAGGCTGGTAGCTTACTCCTTGGTCAAGATAGCGACCATTATTGTTTCTCAAGAACACGGTGAAGCAAGCGAGCAGAGGAGACTGTTTCCTGCCGCCCTCACAGAAGATAAGAGTCGTTGGCCAGAGCAGCTCAATCTTATGTACCCCCCTCTAAAATTGACAGTATATTAAATAAAGAGGGACAATTAATTGTTTCAAATGACAGGAACTGTGAACTTTTCCCAATACTATTTCCACCAGAAGCAAACACTTGAAGTCGTGATGACAAACAAACACCTAGCTTGAAAAAGCCAGTATTACCTCATAGTACTACATCACAACCTACACACATATGATAATAATAATAATATATGTCAATACCAAGATCATATCTATAAATTGTGTACATACAACTTGTAATTACATTTGATTGTGATTCCTGGTTCACTTTGTAGTTGAATCAGGATATCTATTATTGAAAGGAATTAATACATATTTTTAAAGGTAAAACTTGACTTATTAAGATAGTCTTATAGAGTGTTCTATGTGTGTGAGTGTCACAGTGTTGTAAAGAGTTGTGGATTAAACTAAATTGTTTATCTGTCTGTTGGTTGTTGTGAACATACACTTCATAACTTTCATAACCCTAGACATTCAACGTAGTCATCACAATATTCCAGAATAATTCTGACTGAGGTATAAATGTGGTAGCAAAGTAAGGTCATCTGTAATACACCACACTTATTAGATACAGATACCTTCACAGCTGATCTCAGTCAGTACACTAAGTCCCCTATAGATATTTATATCATCCCACTTTACCACATATATTGGGGTCCTGTCCGGGATTTTGAATCTTTCCCTATTATATATATATTGGGAGTAATTCACTGCGGGAAATTATAAAAATTAAAAAGGTATTCTTGGGTAGAAAAATAAGGTTGAGCTCTCAGTGCCTGTGGTTGTCCTTAGATAATTATTTATAGATAAAATTATTTGGTTAAATAGTGTATCCATTTGCCTGGTAGAAAATGGCCGACTTGGCAAAATTTCGATCTGCTGCTGCGCAGACTGCAAAAGAGTTAGGAATGGACGGGCAAGTTATGATTGCTTATGTCACTACTGAATGTGACAAATATATTGAACGTGAAGAAAGAAAATTTGAAGCAGAAAGAAAATTAGAATCTGAAAGATTAGAAAAAGAAGCTGGAAGAAAGTAAGAGGCTGAAAAAGAAATTAAGAGGTTGCAGATTGAGGCTGACAAAGAGGCTAAGGCATTGGAGGCAGATAGGGAGATCAAAAGGCTCCAATTAGAAGAACAAAAAGCAGAAAGAGAAGAAAGGAGACAGGCTGCAGAAAGGGAAGCAGAAAAGGAGAAGAGATTACAAAGGGAGCACGAGTTAAGATTAATGGAGTTGGAATTTCAAGGCCATGCTCCTGAAATTGGTGCCAGTCCCTTTACCTCTGATGCCTCTGCTAGTCAGGGAGCCTCAACCTCAGCTATGAATTTTCATTTAGATCATTTTGTTGAGAAAGAAGATGATATCGAGAGCTATCTAAATAGATATGAACTATTAGCTACCACGTATGGGTTAGAGAGAGAAAGGTGGAGCTTAAAGTTATCTCAAGGACTTCGTGGTGCAGCTTATGAAGTTTTTTGCCAAAATGAGCAGAGGTGATCAAGAAAATTATGACATGCTAAAGCAGGCTCTTTTGTTAAGATATGAAAAGAATGGAGAATTTTATAGGAAAAAATTTAGGAATGCTAAACTACTGTCAGGTGAAACCTATCACCAGTTCTCTGCACGGTTAGAGACATACTTGGAGAAATGGACTTCTCTGGGGAAAACCCAAGATCTTAAGGAAATGATCCTTATAGAACAACTAAGAGAGTCCATGGCTCCAGACCTGAGAAAGTTTCTCATGGAACAAGGTGCAGAGAGACTGGGTGAGTTACTAAATGTTGCTGAAAGGTATCAAGCAGCTCAAGCAGAGGTAACAAGTAATAAAAAGAAACAGGTAGATAATTTTAAGGCACCACAGAACTTTAATAAATTTGATCCTAGAGATCAGAACAAAGGTAAGCACCAGTTTGATAGGCCACGGTATGACAATAAAAATAAAACCCCACAATTCGATGAAAGGAAATTTGATGAAAGAAAATCTTTCAACCAAGGAAGGAGGTGGTGTAAAAATTGTAAGATGAACAATCATGACACTGACCATTGTAGAAGGAAACCTCCTCATTGTGCTGCTATGACATCTGGAAAGAAGGAAAAAAAGGTCAAACCTGCGGAACTACAGGAACCATACCACCCCCCAGTGTGTGAAGATGTCATCTGTAATGGTGTCACCATACGGTGTTTATATGATACAGGTTTAGATTATGATTCCGTTGTGAGTTCTCACCTGGTGCAGGCAGATCAATACACCACAGAAACAGTGGAGATTCAAACTGCAACCAAGGATGTAGCTACCATGACACTTCCCGTCGCCCGGATAAAGGTGAAAACGCGATATGTGGAAGGAATCATAAAAGCAGCAGTGATAAATGAGCCAATCTACCCTCTGATATTGGGGTGTAGATATGTCTTTATGGGGAATCCCAAGAGACCTGTGATATTGGCAACGGTGCAGACCAGATCACAGTCCAAAAAAGAGGAGGAAAATCTAATAAATACTCATCCAGATGAGATGAGGAAGGCACAGGCGGAGGACAAAACACTCAAGCCGTGTTTCAAGAAGTTGCCCAAATCTCATACACCTCCAGGCAAGGGAGAATTTTATATGAAGAACAAGCTGATTTATAGGAAGGCTGGATCTGAATCCAATGGTCACGGACAGCTGGTCCTTCCCACTTCATATAGGACTAAAGTGTTGGAACTAGGGCATGCGATTCCCTCAGTGGTCATATGGGGATCAGCGCAACAGGACAGCGTATAGCTTGTCACTATTTCTGGCCAGGGATAACTGAAGATATCAAACGATATGTAAAATCCTGTCCAGAGTGCCAACGAGTAGCACCTAAGCATTGGACTGCACCAGCAACTCTGGGGGAAATGCCCATAGTGGGAACACCCTTTGAGAGAGTTGCCGTGGATCTTGTGGGACCTCTCACTCGAACTAAGAGGAGGAACAGCTACATTCTGACTCTGGTGGACACTTGTTCTATGTGGGGAGAGGCGGTAGCCCTGTCATCGATTGACTCTAAACATGTGGCAGAGGCATTACTCACAATTTTCACAAGGTTAGGCTTTCCCAATCAAATCTTGACTGATAATGGCTCTCAGTTCAAGGGGAAACTAACAGAAGAAGTTTTCAGGATCTTCCAGGCCAAACACTTCCATTGTAGTGTGTACCATCCCCAAGGGAACGGCCAAGTGGAAAGATTTAATGGCACATTGATGTCGATCCTGAGAAAGTTGGCACACGAAAAACCAGATACATGGGACCAGTACCTTCACGCCGCCCTCTTTGCTTATCGGGAGGTACCCCATAGTTCAACCGGTATGGCCCCGGCAACATTATTATTTGGAAGGCCAATAAAAGGTCCACTCGAAGCTCTGTTAAGAACGGGGACTGATGAAAAGGCAGAGGAAAATATTACATCCTCATACCAATATGTGAATGAGCTGACCACTCGTTTAAAAACTGGCTGGAAACTTGCCAATGAAAATTTGAAACAAGCCAGGAAAAAACATGCTGCCTATTACAACAGGAAAGCTAAAGACAGAGATTTGGCTGTGGGAGAGAAGGTACTGCTTCTTCTACCCGGTAGTCAGAATAAGTTACAAATTGGATGGCAGTGTCCCCATACCGTTCTAGAGAAGGTGTCTAGAACAAATTATAAGATAGATAAGAAAGGGAAAGAAAAAATCTATCATGTGAATCTCCTGAAGAAATATTTGGAAAGAGAAAATCAGGAAGAGACACACTTGTTGACCTTGTCCATTGCAATGGAGATGAAAAAGGAACCACTTTCATCATTTGAATATCCATTACACCCCCTGTGAGACAGCGGCACAGGTGAAAATCAGTACACATTTAACGAAAACTCAGAAAGAGAGAGTGCAACAGGTTCTAAAGAATCATACAGAGGTGTTAACAGACCGACCGGGGCATACAAACTTATTGGAATATGATATGAAACTGATAGACCCCACACCTGTCTGTATGAAACCCTATTCGATTCCTTTTGCTAAGGAGAAAGCTTTGAAGGAAGAGATAGACTATTTGTTGAAGGAAGGAATAATTTCACACAGTGAATCTTCGTATAGTTCCAGTGTGGTGCTCTTAAGGAAACCCTCTGGAGAACATAGACTCTGTATAGATTACAGGAGACTGAATGCTATCACAGAAGGACAGGTGGATCCATTGCCGGATACAAATCAGTTGTTTGCCAGGCTAAATAAAGCTAAATATTTCTCAAAAGTGGATCTGAGTAAAGGATACTATCAGATTCCAGTAAAGCCTGAGGTTAGACCGTACCTAGCTTTTAGTACCTCAGAGGGACACTATGAGTTTAACAGATTGCCATTTGGATTGAAGAATGCGCCTAGTGTCTTCTCTAGAATGATGAGAAAATTGTTGGATCCCCTGAATAATCCATGCATCACAAATTTCATGGATGATATCCTTATAGCAACAGAAATATTTGAGGAACACATTGACTCTCTGAACATGCTGTTTAATCGACTTAGAGAAGCGAATTTAACAGCCCGACCAACCAAATGTTGCGTTGGATGTAAAGAATTAGAATTCTTGGGACACACAGTTTATCAGGGAAACATGACCCCTGACCCAAAGAATTTAGAGAAACTAAAGAAAGCCCCGAGACCACAAACCAAAAAAGACGTGAGATCCTTTGTCTCATTATGTGGTTTCTACCAAAAGTATATCAAAAAATTTTTAATTCCATAACCACCGTTAAACTGATTTGACCACGTAAAGGAAATCCCACCCTTAATCCCAATTACATGGACACCACAATTGAATTGGCCATACCAAGAATTCCAAGGAAAAGCTCACATACAAGCAAACCTTTCCCCTTGAAATTAACCTGACTTAAGTCAAGACCCAATCAATACCTACCCTCCAACCAATACCTCCAGTCATCCCTACCACAATTTAATTATCCCACAACTCACCCTACAACCTCAATCCATTCATTGGATTTTCAACCTCCCCTATTCCAAAGTGGCACTCCTAGCATCAAAAGTTGAATAAAGCTGAAAAACACAACCAACTCTCAACATACAATCCTAGAAACATTTCAGTAAAAACTCCCAATCCCAACCCAAAACAATACATTTCTTCCAAACTAATCCCCTTCCCCCCCACCCCTACTTACTAAACACTCCTTCAATTCCAGATTACCATCCCAAACTCAAAACCCTCATTACCCCCACAAATCCTCCAAACATCCCAAAACTCAATCTACAACATTTACAATTCCCCCCCCCAACCTTCTCTTCAAAAAAACCTCCCCCCACCTATATCATCTCCCACCCCTACCCCCCCTCCCACACCACAAACAACATATACACACTCCAACAACTCCATACCACACCCTACATAAAACCTATTTTCTCCAAATACTATCCCCCCAAAAAAAAAAAAACCCCACCCACAACAACCCAAACCAAAAAAAAAACCCACTTCCAATACCCCTCAACCCACCACCACCCACCCTTCCCTCCTCTCACAATTATCAACCCCATATCCAACCCCATTCCCAACCCCATACACCACCTACCCATTACCCCCCCCCACCCCCCAAAATTCAACAACATCCACACACCCCCAATCAAACCCCTAAAAACACTACCCTACAACATCCACCCCAACCCCCAAAACCCCCCCCCCCACCCCCCATATACATACCAAACACTCCCCCCCCCAATCTCACTCCCCCCCCATCTACCATCCCCAAACCACAACCACAACCCAACCAAACCAAACCCCCAACCCACCATCTAAATCCCCTCCCCCTCCCTCAAATCCAACTTCACTCCCTCTATTATCAACTTATCCCCATTCTCTCCTTCCTTACTCCCCAACCACCCACCCCCTCTAACCACACCCCCCCAACCCCCCCCCCCCCCCTCTATCAAAATAAATCCTCCCACTCCTCCCCAAAAAAAACCCCATCCCTATCACCCCCCCCCCCCCACCCCCACCCCTTAACTTAAAAACCCCAAACCCATAAAAAAATAACAACTTCCCCCCCATCCAACAAAACATAAAAACTAACATCAAAATCATCCCTACAACTACCCCTTCCCTCCCAAAACCACCACTACAATTCCTAACATTACCCCACCCCCTCCCTCCACTCCATCAATTCCCACAAAAAATCCCTCCCCCCCAATCACCCCAACCCAAACACACAAATTTAACCAACTTCCAATCATCCCCCTCCCATAACCTATAACCTCCCCACTACACTTCCAACCCCCCCCCCACTCCCCCCCCCCACCCACTATCTTATACATCCCCCCCCCCCCAATCCACCACAAAATCCCCCTATTCCAAAAATCCCCCCCCCCAAAACCCCCCCCCAATCCCCCCCCCCTAACCACCAAATCAATTCTTCTCCTACCATACCTTCCCCCCCCCAACTACTTTCATCCCCACCACAACCAAAATAATAACTTTTCCCCCCCTATTCTTTACCCAAAAAAAACCCCTCAATACCCCCCCATTACCCCAATTAACTCCCTAAACAATACCCTACCCACTCTTCTTACCATAACCCCACTATCCCCCAAAACCCCAAATAACCCCAACAACACCCCCTAAACCCTATCTAATCTCCCCCTCACCACAAAAAACCCACCCTCCCTATTTTTCCTCTTCCTCACTTCCCATCCCACCAACCAAACCACTCCCCTACCCCCTAAAATCAACCACAAACCCACCCACAAACCAATCCAATATTACCTCAATCCCACAAATCACAAAAACCAAACCCCCCACCATACTCCAATCACCAAACAACATACATACACATATATATTAAAACCTACATCCCCCCCATCTTCATCTTCCCAACTCCCATAACAACCCCCCCCCCCATATATACCCCCCAACCCTACAATCCAACATCCATTCCCCCCCCCCCTATCCCATACCCAAAACAAAAAACTCCTTCCCCCACCATCATTCCAATCCTCTTTAACTACACCAAATTTCTCTTCCCAACAAATACCCAAAAAAAAAATCTCACTCACCTAATTCCACCCCAATCCACAACCCTAAATAACATACAATATAATATAACTATCCCATTAAATCTAACACCCAACTTTTAAATCCTACTTCTTACCCCCCCAAAAATAAACACTTTAAATTACCATAACAATCCACCCTCCCATTACATTTAAATATCCACTAAAACAAAAAATCTTCAATCTTACAAACCTCCAATCCATAACATACTCACTTAAAAAAATCATAATAAATAACCCTAAAACCTCCCCAATCCTCCACCAATCCTCTTAAAAAAAAAACACTACAAACTCAAAAACCTACATCCCATTTCCATATAATTTTCTATAAAAACCAAATACCCCCCCACCCCACCAAAACTAACAAACACCCCCAATAAATAACAAAAACCCATTCCCTACCCAAAACCCCAAACACATCAAATAAAAACCAAAATCCACAAAACATCAAAACAACCATCATCCCCACAATCCCCAAATACCTCACTAAAACAACACATAAATTCACACACAATTCAATACCCAAAAAACCTAAATCACTCACAAACAAAAAAAACAAACCCAAAAAAAAACAAAAAACAAAAAACCCAAAAAAAAAAATCAAATCAAACACACATTATAAAAAAAAAAAAAAAAAAAAAAAAAATATAACCAAAATTATCAAACCCATTCACCAAACCCACCATAATTTACCAATCCCCACAAACTTATCCACAATCAACTCCACCTTCTACCCAAATACCTACAAATCCCTTACCCACTTTCCTTCACCCTAACATAACTAACCCCCCCCCACTTAATCACTAAATCACCATTATAACCCCTATACCCCCCAATTTACAAATCCCCAAACCTACAAAATAAAATAACTCAATATTATCACATCCTAAAAACATTTCATTCCTCCCTAATTAACCCTAATATATAAACCTAATTTCCCCCCATAACAAATCACACCAATTTTAAAATTACTAAAACAAATCATAATTCCCCCCAACTTATCATCTATCCAATAAAAAAAATCACCATAATAACAAATCTTTTCAACCTACTAAACACTAAACACATCCCTTCAACTATCATACAACAAACCCAAAATCCCCCCCCCACCCATCAATCCCAAACAACCATAAACCACTATCTCATTAATATAACATACAATTCATAACATTCCATCCAAATAATAATTCCACAAATCAACCCATAATTTCATACCAACTCACCTTACACAACAAAAAAAAAACAACCCAATCCAAAACCTCAACCTTTCCAATCTTTATATAATCCTCACTATACAACAACCCCTCACCAAACACTTGTATAACACCATAAACACACCCCACATTTCACCAACCCATCCACATCAAACCTGACACCCCCAAACCAACCAATATCCAATTATCAAAAATCACCAAAACATTTAAATCAATTCCAATAATAACAACCCACCCCCCCAATCTACAAACTCAAAATAATCTTCACATTCCCATAACAATCATCTCATCTAAATAAATACCAACAATAATAATCAATTTATATACAAAACAAACTCCACACCAACCCACAATCCCAACCAACCCCATATACCGAACTAAACTTGTGTATTTCACTCCCAATCAATACTTCAAACAAAAAACACCCACTCTTATTAACAAAATCACTTCCCCCTACCAAACTATAAAACCCATCATAACTTTTAAAACTAAATTGAACTCATCCTTATACACTCCATTTACTACCCCCTAACCCAATCTTCTAATAACAAAACATTCAATCCCCAACCAAAACTCACCCCCATCAATCCTCTACAAATACACAACCTTCACACCACAACTACAATAATATCCAACTAACACCATTTCATCCAAAACAACCCCCCCTAAACAACACACACATACCCTCATTTCACCTATAACATATCCCAAACAAAAACTTAAACTTCACCACTATCCCATAATACCTCAAACCCCTAAAAACCTTCAAAACAAAAATTCACAATCACAAAAATAAATTACCAATAAAACCTCTTCAATAAAAAACCCACCCACTAACACATACATAATCCCCCACAATACCAAACAATCCTCAAATTCAAAAAAACTCTCAATCCCAAACTAATTCAAAAAATCAATTATACACACCAACCCAATTTCAAACCACCCTATATAAAATCTCTTTATAAAACACAACACATTAATATAAAAGACTAAAACCACCCACTTATAATACATTAAATCATCCCTTTCCAACCACCATTTCAAATTTAAACACCAAAAAATATACATTTTATAAACAAATAACAACATCACCCAAAACATTACCAAGAATAACTCCCCTCATACTAAAAAAAAAACTGCCTAACAATATAAACCTCAATCTCCAACTAATCAAATAAACATTCTCACCCCCTAAATACACCAAAATTAACTCACCAAACACAACATACAAAAACATTAAACATAAATATCAAATTCATAACATCTCAACTCCCAAATTTATTAATTTTAAATATCCAAAATGTTCAACACATATCTGATATTTATACCACTAAAAATCTATTAAACATTCAATATTCCTCCACCAAAAAATTATTTAAATAAACACAAACAAAACCAAAATACCAATTCCGATCTTAATAATTCCCAACCCTAAATAATCGTAAAACTTAATATCCTTATAACTAAACCAATTTACTATCTCATACATTCTAAATACAACACCCAATAATTTATCCTACTTCACTAATAACTCACAAAGAGGTAAAAAAAAAACTCATATAAACCCAATACATTACTCCCAACATAACAAATTAATATTACCCAAAACACCAAATACCCCAACCCAAATAGCCTTTAATTTAAAAAATAAATTCATACCCTTGTCCACAAAATTCTAATATAATCCTATTATTTTAATAAAAATACAACTATTCCATTTACCCAAAAAAACAAAAATATGATCTATATACAAACCATATACTCTCTACATACCGAGTTTGGGTTTTAAAAACGTTAAAACGCGCAAAATTACAAAATAACTTAACAAAATAAAAAAAATAAACTAAAGATTACAATTGAACCATAATGGTGGTCACAAAAGGAAACCAATGATAACTGATATCCAGAATCCTATAATTCATATATATCCACACCAAAAACATCATTGGTGACAATCTCCCCCAGCAACCCTTACATAGGTTGTCCCATAATTCTCATTAACCAACTCCCAACAACTCTATCCAATCAAAAAAATCTTATGTTTCATAATAATTATAACTCCAATAATCATCTTCCGCACTGTCTAAGAATCTTCAGGCAAAAACGCATTAACACTCACAACACGTACATCACGGAAACACAAATAATACAAATACAAAATTATACACCATCCTTATCAATATTTATATCTTATTGACAGTAAAATCATATACAAAAAACTTTTTTTACACGTTCTCAACCTAAAAAAATAAATCCACCCCACAAGAGAGAACCTACACGTTCAGAAAAAATGTGAAGAAAAAACAATGCCAAATAAACCAATAACCTGCCTACAACAATAAACATAATACTTAAAAACCTCGATCAACTCCCCTTCTCTGCCTATTTAGCGGAGGAGGTAAAACAACAATATTTCCAATCCTTAAAAAATAAAACTGAAACACCAAATACGTCACCAAAAAACTAATTCCTCTACTGTCAACAACACACATCATGTTTTAGTGTTGTTATAAGTATTGTATTTCACCCATTCAAAGCCAACCCCTTCACCCAAGCTTTGTATCATAACCATTTCAATTTTGTATATGATCCTTTAACTTCATGGAATTTTATATTATCCAATAATTTCTTTTTTGGGCCACAAAAATTTTAAGATTTTTATCTTTTGACAATGACATATGAACACAAATCGCTTCGTTGTTTACTTGTTCCCACAAAATAAGCAAATATGTTTGTTCTGATTATAAAAGTTAAAAAATGTATGGAAGTTGAAATAGCCCTTAGCCTGCCCACTATTTTTCTCCTCTATTTTAATTAATCACTACGTAGGCATGCATGCTAATCAAATCCAAGTATGGATTGTTATATTGATCTTGTTTTTGAATCGTGTGCTGATCAACCTGAATATTATCCCAAAATCAAATTTAATACAAAAACTCTCAATCCATATTATCTTACACCAAACAAACCCCATGTTAATCTTAATAAACACCTATCTAATCTTTAATATTATATAAAAATCACCCCAACTTTATTATCCAATATAAAAATCAAAATCTCAAAAACGAGTATAAATATACACCATAAGTGGAGTTCCTAAAGTAAAAAGCTAATTTTGTTTGTTCATTCCACTTCTATATGTCTCTTGCCGTTGCCCACATATTATGTCACTCATTTCTTTCTTAACACTCCGCCAGGTCCTCTTCTTCTAACATCCATTCTCCTCTAGACAGGAAAAAAAAAATTTTGTACAGATCTTTCAACAATCCCCGAACATCTATTGTTATACAGAGAAAAAAAACGAAAAAAATTAGAAACAAAATCAGAACTTAGCAGATTCTTGGTCTTTGGACTTTTTCTTTTCAAGGGGGGGAAGGCAACATTTTTCTTCCGATACCAGACCTCTCGTTCTCCTGTGGATCTGATTACGGACACAACTGCCAGTTGCAGCTTCTATTGATGACATTCTTATAAAGGTCAGCGTTGGTGAAATTTTGTAGCTACAGGACATTGTTGATAGCACGTACAATTATATCAGGACTGTGACACTAATTATTTGAAGACACATAAACTGTCACTTTATTGTTGCATAAATGTGGTCTCACATAAAAGTCCTACATTTTCATCGGTTGGACCTTCACTGTTTTTTTTTTTTGCTATTGTGTTGAAACTCCATAAGATTTAAGGCCAAACAATTTTAGTAAGTCTAAAGGGGCAGTTAAGGGATGTGATAGGATAAGAATAAACATTTGCATTACTGTAAAAAACTGGAGGCCTCATTTTTTGCAAACACATAACTATCATTTTTTTGACACATAAATTTTTATATATTTATGTTTACAGTGTTATTTGTTTGTTAAGTATTGTATAGGAGCACTTATATGTCAGCGGGTTGTGTTTAGGTTGGGCGGTGTCCTCGAAAACAGAATAATCCCAGTGATAGAGGGTCCGTTGTGAGCGTTTTCTGTAGGTGCAATTTCCTTAATTGGAAATTTGCTTGCAACAACTAGTTGCTATTTGTGTTAGCTGTGACGACCTGTACCCATCATTGTTTTTGTAACATTTTTCTGTTCTTTAGTTTTGTTCAATTTCTTTGTATTTGTA
The DNA here is from genome assembly GCA_024509875.1 of Oreohelix idahoensis. Lineage (NCBI taxonomy): Eukaryota > Metazoa > Mollusca > Gastropoda > Stylommatophora > Oreohelicidae > Oreohelix > Oreohelix idahoensis. Next base: position 12,717 of record JAMPIV010022426.1, on the reverse strand, counting down.
GGTCTCCCCTTTCCTTTTATTTAGTTGTATATATAATTTATATTCATATATTGTGACGTCATTTGTGTTGTTATTCCTTGCAGATTCAGTGATTATTTTCATTGATTTCCCTATTTGATTTATTTGATTTCTGCAAACGTTTTCGTATTGTCAGTCTTATTTGTACTTTATGTATGCTGTTGGTTGACATATGTTATATAGGTATATTTCATAAGACACTATTGCTTGTGCACTGCACGTTGATTATGGTATAAACCAGTACTTGATTATTATTACTGTTATACAAGGAAGTATACAAGACCTTATTAAGGCTTGTGACCCACAGAGATTGAGATAGTGTACTGATTAATCAAGTCATTAAGAACTTGTGGTATTATTATTGTTTCCGGTAATTAGTATTATTGTTAGACATCATGTCTACATTAGAATACTTCATTGCACACGGGAAATCCCTTGATAAGACTGGTATGGAATTAGAACAATTTGCAATTGCTCAATATGACAAAGCATTAACTGCAGAAGAAAGAAAAACTGCTGCTGCAGAGGAGAGAAAGCTTCAAATAGAAGCTGCTGCAGAACAAAAAAGACTAGACAGAGAAGCTCTAGCTGAAGAAAAAAATTGCAAAGAGAAGCTGAAGAGAAAAAATTAGAAGCTACTGCTCCTGCTGAACTAAAGAAATTGCAGATACAGACTGAGGAAAAAAGATTCCAGATGGAAATGGAAAAAGAAAAAAGAAAAGATGAAGCTGCTGCAGAACAAAAAAGACTAGACAGAGAAGCTGAAGAAAAAAAAGCAATAAGAGAACATGAATTTGAGTTAGAGAAAATAAGATTGACAATTATGAGTAATGTTAATCAGGCATCTAGTGGTAATGGTAAACCTTCTACTTACAAGGTTAAGGTTCCACCGTTCAATCAGTCCAGTGACGATATTACATTCTGGCTGGATAGATTTGAACGTTCTTGTCGTACTCATAATGTGGATAAATCACAATATGCTAATCAATTAGCAGAAAACTTGAAAGGTGAATCTCTAACTAGGTTATGCCTTGTAGAAGAAGCAGATAAGGATAATTATGATGTCATTAGGGCGGCTTTGATAAAAAAAATACCAGCTAAGTGAGGAAGGCTATCGCCTTTTGTTTAAGACGATGGTGCCTGAGACAGGTGTAGAATTCTCAGAATTCATTGCAAAGGCACGTCTCACATTTGATCGTTGGATTGAGCTTTCCAAGACAGAAAAAACTTATGAAGGACTTATAGATTTGTTGCTCAGAGATAAGATTATGTCATGTGTTAACAAACCATTCCTTGAATTTATACATGAGCGTAAACCCAAATCACTAAAGGAAATGGAAGAATATTGTTCCCAATATGTCACTGCACACCCCGACGTGACTTTTAGCAACACTAAGATTAAGGAGAGTATGCCAGTTGCTTCAGCAACACCATACAATCCCAATTATTCACACAGATTTCAGGGACCTCAAAACAGATTTGAAAAAAGGTAACCATAATAGTTATCAAAACCAAGGTAACCAATCATTTCAGGGTTCTTCGTCGAAGAACTGGAGACGAGCTGATAGCTCTCGACACAGGGGTGGTCACAATTATAGGAATTTCCGTAGAGGAAGTAATTATAGAAACTATCCAAGTTTTCCATCATGGAGACAACAAGATCACAATTACAGAGATACTCATTATAATGAATATGATAATAGTAACCAAGAGAACTATGACTCAAACCCAAATAGGGGTTACAATAGAGGTAACAATAACTACAGAGGTAATAATAACTGAGGTAGATCTCAAAACAGAAGACATAAACCACATTTTCAGGCAAACTCTGCACAACAAGAGTCCCATGAAGCCTATAAACAGAGTAAAGACAATAATGACGCTAATAATATGGCATGTTCCGCTTTTGATTTTGGGAGAGCATCTCAGTGCCCCCAATGCAAAACATTATTTGAGCCAACCACAGTGTCTACTTTAAGCTGTGGCCATCCTCTTTCTGCTCTTCCTGCATCAGTCGCGCATGATGGAAGAGGTTCTCTTGTCTTACATAAGGGTATAGTAAATAACAATCCAGTCTCCGTGCTATTTGATTCTGGATGCACCACAATTGGTGTTAGGCAGTCACTCGTAGATCCTTCCCGTGCCACTGGACAAGTAGTCAAATGTGTAACATTTGGCGGCACATTAGAGAAATACTCTACTGCTATCATTAGGATTGCTACTCCTTTCTTTACAGGAGATGTACACGCATGTCTTCTTCCGAATCCGATCGCTGACCTCATCATCGGTCGCATTCATGGAGTCAAAGAATGCACTTCGCAACAAATTTCCGCTTGGGAAAAGCAAAACATGCAGATTGCTAACGCTGTAGTCACTAGAGCTCAGGCTCTTAATATGCCTCAAACTTCATCTACTGAAGATAATGAAGTGCATAACCAAGATGATCCCTTGGTAATTTCTCGTGACTCGTTTATAAAACAGCAAGAAGATGATCCCACTCTGAAGAAATTTTTCATTCTTGCAACGAAAGGTGATCCGAATAAAGACACAAGTCGTAAATCGTGGATTACAAAGAAGAATGGCGTACTTGTGCGTATGGTTCAAGACTCCATTACGTCAAATCATTCTCAAATCCTGGTTCCCAAGAATTTGAGAGTTAAAATTTTGCAGCACGCTCACGACTCTCAGTGTGCTGGACACATGGGTTTTTCCCGTAATAAGTCAAGAGTTCTTGCGGCTTTCTTTTGGCCATTGGTAAACAAGGACATACGGATTTATTGTCGATCTTGTAAAGTATGTCAGGAAGTTAAATCCAAAGGTCCACGCCATGCTGCACCTGTTCAGGCTGCTGACATTCCTATTCGGCCGTTTCAAAAAATTGCCATAGACATTATTGGTCCATTTAAGATCAAGTCCGCCAGAGGACATCAGTTTATCTTGACGTGTGTTGATATGTGCACACGTTGGCCAGAGGCTATTCCTCTGAAGAGCATTACTACTGCTGATATTGCATATGCTCTTTGGCTTATATTTTCTCGTCTGGGGTTCCCCGGAGAGATATTGTCAGACCATGGCACCCAACTAATATCAGATACCATGTCTCAAGTAATGTCTAATCTGCAGATAGATAGATCTTTAAGTAGTATCTATCATCCAATGTCTAATGGGATGGTCGAACGCCTTAATAGAACACTTAAAAACTTACTAGGGAAGATAACTGAGGATCATCCTCAAGACTGGGACAGAGTTTTACCTGCGGCCCTCTTCGTTTACAGAGAGGTCCCCAATGAACATACAGGATTTTCACCCTTTGAACTTGTCTTTGGCGCGCGACCGCGCGGCCCTATGTCGTTGCTTCATGATCTTATAACAGCTGACAATATTGACGATGACACAAAGTCATCCTACGAATATGTCATCGCGTTGAGACAAAAGATTATCGAAGCATGCAAATTAGCAACTTCTTCTTCCGAATTTGCGAAACAGAAGGCAAGGCAATTTGCCAATAAGAAGAGATGCTTACGACAACTTAGTCCTGGTAACAAAGCATTTGTATTTCTACCTTGTAGGGAAAACAGACTACTTATTTCTTGGAAAGGTCCGTACGATATAATATCGAAAATTTCCGTTGTCGACTATATTGTCGATATTGATGGGAAGCATAAAACCTTCCACATCAATATGCTTACGGAATTCCATGAACGTCCGGATTATTTACAACCCATTTTCCAAGCAACGGACGATTCTCCAGTACAACATGGTCATTACTCATCACTGTCCGTGATACAGGATGAGGAAACGAGTTTTTCAGATGTAAATCTTCCTCTTCCAATGATCCCACTTCATTCTAGTGAATCATGGAAGAACGTTACTGTCTCTCCTGATTTGTCTCTAGGAGAACAGCGACAAGTTTCAACTATGTTGCAAACATTTCAGGATGTACTTACTGACATCCCTGAACAAACTCATGTCATTGAACATGACATTGTTCTAACAGACCATACCCATATTAGGGTTAGACCTTATCCTATCCCTATACATTTTCAAGCACAGGTCGAAAAAGAGTTGGATGAGATGATAGATTTGAAAATAATCGAACCATCCACCTCTGCATATTCTTCGCCGATGGTTATTGTTCGGAAAAAAGACAATAACATACGTCTTTGCGTTGACTATCGCAAATTGAATCAAGTAACGATGTTCGATGCTGAACCTATGCCTTTACTGGAAGAGCTACTTCTCGACTCTCCAAATCTCATTTTTTCACTAAACTTGATTTGTCTAAAGGATATTGGCAAGTACCTTTATCTGAACGCGCCAAACCTCTCACGGCTTTTTCAACACCAAGAGGTTTGTTCCAATGGAATTTTATGCCTTTCGGTCTTATGAACGCACCAGCTACATTTGTACGCATGATGCGCCGAATCCTATCTTATCGGTCAGATGTCATTGCATATCTAGACGACATCTGTCTTTTCAGCGATACTTGGGAAGATCACTATTCAGGGTTAGATGAATTGCTGTCTACTTTGCGCGAGCACAACCTGACAGCGAAACCCTCTAAAGCCTATATTAGTTTTAGCGAAATTTCTTTCCTAGGCCACCGAGTTGGTCATGGTTTCCTAAAGACAGAGAACCATAATACTAGTAAGATACTTAACATCTCTATCCCTAAGACTAAAAAACAGGTGAGAAGTCTGTTAGGTCTTATTCAATTTTATGGCAGATTCATTCAGAATCTATTCTATATCATGGCACCTCTTTCTACACTTTTAAAGAAAGGTTCGCCTAATATGGTCCACTGGTCTCGGGAATGCCAATGCTCTTTGGATAAGATTAAAACATTGTTTTCAACACCACCTATTTTAGTGTTACCTACTAAAGATAAGACATTTGTTCTTCGTAGTGATGCTTCATCCACTGGGATTGGAGCGGCACTAATGCAAGAGTACTCTGGAACTCTGCATCCTGTAATGTATATTTCCAGAAAACTTAATGCGGCAGAAAGGAATTATTCGGTTTTAGACCGTGGGCTATTAGCTATGGTTTGGTCAATTCTCAAACTACAAAGATTCCTTCTAGGCGCACATTTCATAGTAGAAACCGACCAAAAAGCTCTTACTGCTATACAGAGTAAGAATTTGAAGAGCTCGAGGTCTACTCGATATGCAATTGCTCTTCAACCTTTTCGTTTCTCTGTGCGAGCTATTCGTGGATCAGATAATGTGATGGCAGACATTCTGTCAAGATGCCCACATGATTCCACATAACTATTAGGTCTTAGACTTCTTGATATGTCTAGTTCTATAATAGTTCCTTTTCTATATCAAGATAGATACACATTTGTAATTTAATAATATAATGATTGTATCACTACTTAGCGGTTCAGTGATGTTTATTCAACGCTGTTCTTTAATGATTTTTCTTCATAAATCATAAATTTAAGATATCTAATACGAAATTATGGTATGAAATTTTTTATGCATTGTATAATTGCCATAATTGTATTATACGTGGATCACACCTTCCTGGAATCATTTATTCGTAGAGAAACAATTTCTCTCAGATTATGAGATATATTCTCACCAGTCGCTTCATAAGTCGACTTAGCCTCATATTAGGCGTTATAATTATTCCTGATATTTTCATCTGCGCATTACCCATGGGTTGTGAGCCTATTGTACGTTGCTCCTAGATGTATTTCAAAATAATAAAAAAATGTTCCATTTTTTTCCCCGAGAGGTGTGGTAAGACTGTTACGTGCAGTCTTGGATATCCTGCAATATAATACATTTGTATGCTTGTTACGTTCGCAAATATTTTGTAAACAAAATAGATACTTTTTGGTGCTTAAGGAAAAGTCATTATTGAGTTACTTCCCTTGAGAGGAGTTTCAGATCGAACTCCGCGGATGAATCCAGTTTTACTGCGATTTATTCTTTGTTTGGGTAGAAATAGATTGTGCTTGCTTCAGTATATCTATGACCTGAATTTATGTGTATTGTTTGTCTAGGTAGGACGAGTCTGTCTTATGTCTGTATATCTTTACATATCTAAGTCGAACTATATGTTCTTTGTCGCTAGAAAGGTCAAAGGGCTGTTCGGCGGATGTGTCGCTAGGGAGTTGTGATTTGGCTTCGCCCTGATGGGCGCTGTTGTGTTTCTGTATCGGCTTGTCGCCAGGAAAAGTGATCTCAATATTTATGGGGAAAGTGATAGTCGTTTAGACCTATCGTGTATGCTTTACCCCAGTGTTTATTCTTATTGCCAAGGAATGGCAGAATCATGTTTCTGATAATAAGGTAAAGAAAGCACTTCTTATGAACTCTTGCTACGCCATCGTTTTTTCGATAAGCAGACGCATTGTACGTCTGAGAGAATATTTTAACCAGATGAAGATGACATTCATTCCTAGCAGCACTATATTGTATGATGAAGTCAATTGTATCAATGATAGAATCTACAAAGCCATAAGGACATTTAATGAATGACCAGCTTTGATACAGCTGCCTAGTTTGTATCAAAAAAGAAAGTGAGTGACAGCTCACGAGAGAAGCCATCTTGTATCCAAATATTTTGTGACTTTCAAGAAGAGAAAAGGGATGCCCCGTACTATCGCTTGATGAGTCCAGAGATCACTGCTACTGTATGAGAACCCATTTCTAGTGGTTCAATCTTATTATATGAAAATATGTGCTGAACTTTACTTAAAGGAATCTCCGCTAGACGAGGTTAGGTCTAGGAGTCATCTTGAATATTGTTTATAAACTGACGTGCTCTGTCAGTGAAGTCAGATGATATATATATGGGCAATACGGAGTGCTTATCTACTGACACTCCATCGTGCTATTAGTCAACATGAATGCCCATGTATCATTGCAAGACCATTTATCCACTGTACCATGATGTATTATGCCAACATGTCATTTGTCACTGTATCCGTGCTGTCGAGTGTGTACGTCCAATTAAACTGTAGGAAAGGTACACAGTCGTTGGTGTCGATGACTTCCAGCCATACATGAGTGAAAGAAAAAGACCATGTGTCAACACCACGAACTCTTCTTATCATTCGCATATTATACTCTCACTCTATGTCTACACACCACTGCGTAGGTCGAGTTGACATTCCATACTCAAACCACGAGTAACACTCTGATGAGTCTTTAACACTGGAGCTTCCAAACATCCTCTTAACACCGTGGTCCTGTACACAGTTGATGTCAGCAGGAAAAATAAATAGACAACAACAATCCAATACATCTATTTATAACACCAAGCATTTAACAATATGTCAATACCAAGATCATATCTATAAATTGTGTACATACAACTTGTAATTACATTTGATTGTGATTCCTGGTTCACTTTGTAGTTGAATCAGGATATCTATTATTGAAAGGAATTAATACATATTTTTAAAGGTAAAACTTGACTTATTAAGATAGTCTTATAGAGTGTTCTATGTGTGTGAGTGTCACAGTGTTGTAAAGAGTTGTGGATTAAACTAAATTGTTTATCTGTCTGTTGGTTGTTGTGAACATACACTTCATAACTTTCATAACCCTAGACATTCAACGTATCATCACAATATTCCAGAATAATTCTGACTGAGGTATAAATGTGATAGCAAAGTAAGGTCATCTGTAATACACCACACTTATTAGATACAGATACCTTCACAGCTGATCTCAGTCAGTACACTAAGTCCCCTATAGATATTTATATCATATCACTTTACCACAGCAGCAATATAGACAAAGTTTGAAGTATAGACAGTGATATAAAAATAAGAATACAAAAAGCAAGAGAAGCTTTCATTGCATTGGGAAATATATGGAGATCAAGAGAAATCGGATCCAACACGAAAATAAGAGTCTTCAACTCAAATGTGAAGTCAGTCCTATTGTATGGCTCTGAGACATGGAGAACAACAAAGACAACAACCAAAAAGCTACAGACTTTCATAAATGGGTGCTTGCGTAGAATAGAAGGATTAAAATGGCATGACAAGGTTACCAACGTGGAACTGATGACAAGAACTAGACAAGTGCCAGTCGAACAAGAGTTGAGAAGAAGACGATGGGATGGGTAAGACACACACTGAGGAAAAATGTTGATAGCATTACAAGGCAGTCCTTGTTCTGGAACCCCCAGGGCAGGTGAGGCAGAGGTAGACCAAGAAACACATGGAAAAGAGAGCTGGAAACAGAGGTGAAAAAAATATGGAGAACGTGGAAAGAACTTGAGATGATGGCACGTGACAGGAAGACTTGGCATGTGTTTGTTGAAGGCCTATGCTCCTTTGGGAGTGGATGGTTATGAATGAATGAACTCTTGTCTCTTGCACACAGTTTTGAACCTCAGCTGCGGTTGTGACCGTGCAATGCTCGCATGCTTCGCCTGCAGCATTGCTTTATACAAAATAGTCTAATATAATAAAACAGAAGAGTTCATTTACAAGCGCACATACGAACACATGCGATGATATTTCTCACATTAAAAGTTTCAAACTGAAATGCAGTTTCATAATTAGTTGACCCTAATGCCAGAAGCTGTCAATCTGGGCGACGCTTAACCACAACATAGAGGCATCGCTCTTGCTGTCTAGTAGAAACACATGCAGGTCATCTGCACATCTGTGCATGGGAACGTTACTCGTGTTGTTTGGTACAATTACGTGCAGTTCACTGGGTGCTGCTACTGGAATCTTTTAGTGACAGATGGTTCTCACACTTTTTAGAGACCACTATAAATTAACATCAAAAACAGAGACAAAGGAATATATTTTTGACTGACATCTTATTATATTTATAAGATAAGTGATTGTAATCTTGACTGATTACATTTATAGGAAAAGGAATGTAGATGTAACTATAAACAGTGGTCATCTATCCACGCAGAAGACCTGCACTAGTAGGGTAGAGTCGTTTAATTAGGACGTGAGAAAGACAAGATACGTGCTGAAATCAGCATTTTACACTTTTGTCAGGTTTACAGAAATCAAGGACTCCTGACGCTTTATAAGAAAGCAACAGAGAAAAACAGGTGCCGGGTGCAAAAATGACGCGATATAAATGCTGTAGTTAGCGCGGTTAAAGGAGGATCTTTGGAGATTTTCGCTTGAGATTTTAGAGATGTTTATTTGAGATTTGGAATTTAGATAGAGATAGAGATTTGTTGAGATGTTTATTTGAGATTTGGAATTTAGATAGAGATAGAGATTTGTTGAGATGTTTATTTGAGATTTGGAATTTAGATAGAGATAGAGATTATAGAGATGTATATTTGAGATTTGGAATTTAGATAGAGATAGAGATTTGTTGAGATGTTTATTTGAGATTTGGAATTTCGATAGAGATAGAGATTATAGAGATGTTTATTTGAGATTTGGAATTTAGATAGAGATAGAGATTATAGAGATGTTTATTTGAGATTTGGAATTTAGATAGAGATAGAGATTTTAGAGATGTTTATTTGAGATTTGGAATTTAGACAGAGATAGAGATTTTAGAGATGTTTATTTGAGATTTAAAATTCAGATAGAGATAGAGATAGAGATTTTAGAGATGTTTATTTGAGATTTGGAATTTAGATAGAGATAGAGATTATAGAGATGTTTATTTGAGATTTGGAATTAAGATAGAGATAGAGATTATAGAGATGTTTATTTGAGATTTGGAATTTAGATAGAGATAGAGATTATAGAGATGTTTATTTGAGATTTGGAATTTAGATAGAGATAGAGATGTTTATTTGAGATTTGGAATTTAGATAGAGATAGAGATTTTAGAGATGTTTATTTGAGATTTAAAATTCAGATACAGATAGAGATTTTAGAGATGTTTATTTGAGATTTGGAATTTAGACAGAGATAGAGATTTTAGAGATGTTTATTTGAGATTTAAAATTCAGATAGAGATAGAGATAGAGATTTTAGAGATGTTTATTTAAGATTTGGAATTTAGATAGAGATTATAGAGATGTTTATTTGAGATTTGGAATTTAGATAGAGATAGAGATTATAGAGATGTTTATTTGAGATTTAAAATTCAGATAGAGATAGAGATTTTAGAGATGTTTATTTGAGATTTAAAATTCAGATAGAGATAGATATTTTAGAGATGTTTATTTGAGATTTGGAATTTAGATATAGATAGAGATTTTAGAGATGTTTATTTGAGATACGAAATTCAGACAGAGATAGAGATTTTAGAGATGTTTATTTGAGATTTGAAATTCAGATAGAGATAGAGATATAGAGATTTGTTGAGATAGAGTTATTTGAGATTTGGAAAGATAGAGATAGAGATTTTAGAGATGTTGATTTGAGATGTGAAATTCAGATAGAGATAGAGATTTTAGAGATGTTTATTTGAGATTTAAAATTCAGATATAGATAGAGATTTTAGAGATGTTTATTTGAGATTTGAAATTCAGATAGGGAGAGAAAAAAACTAGAGATTTATTAGATAGAGATGTTTATTTGAGAATTGAAATTAAGATAAGATAGAGAAAAGAGATGTTTAAAATTTGAGATTTGAAATTCAGATAGAGATAGAGATAAAGATTTGTTGAGATGTTTATTTGAATTTGAAATTCAGATAGAGATAAGATTTTTGAGATGTTTATTTGAATTTGAAATTCAAGATAGAGATAAGAGATTTTAGAGATGTTATATTTGAGATTTGAAATTCAGATAGAGATAGAATTTTAAAGATTTTATTTGAGATTTGAAATTCAATAGAGATAAAATTAAAATTTAGAGATGTTTATTTGAGATTTGAAATTCAATAGAGATAGAAAGATTTTTAGAGATGTTTATTTGAGATTTGAAATTCAGATAGAGATAGAGATTTAAGATGTTTATTTGAGATTTGAAATTCAGATAAGATAGAGATTAATTTGTTGAATTTATTTGAGATTTGAATTCAGATAGAGATAGAGATTTGTTGGAAGAAAAGTTTATTTGAGATTTGAAATTCAGATAGAGTAAGATAGAGTGATTTGTTGAGATGTTTATTTGAGATTTGAAATTCAGATAGAGATAGAGATTTGTTAAGATGTTTATTTGAGATTTGAAATTTAGATAGAGATAGAGATTTTTTGAGATGTTTATTTAAGATTTGAAATTCAGATAGAGATAGAGATTATAGAGATGTTTATTTGAGATTTGAAATTCAGATAGAGATAGAGATTATGGAGATGTCTATTTGAGATTTGAAATTCAGATAGAGGTAGAGATAATAGATTTGTTGAGATGGTTTATTTGAGATTTGAAATTTCAATAGAGATAAGAGATTTGTTGAGATGTTTATTTTGAGATTTGAAATTCAGATAGAGATAAGATTTAGAGATGTTTTATTTGAGATTTGAAATTCAGATAGAGATAAGATTTTTTAGAGATGTTTATTGAGATTTTGAAATTCAGAATAGAGATAGAAGATTTTTAGAGATTGTTTATTTGAGATTGAAATTCAGATAGAGATAGAGATTTGTTTAGATGTTTATTTGAGATTTGAAATTCAGTTAGAGATAGAGATTTTGGAGATGTTTATTAAGATTTGAAATTCAGATAGAGATAGAGATTTTAGAGATGTTTATTTGAGATGTATTATTTGATTTGAAATTCAGATAGAGATAGAGATTTTGTTGATGTTTATTTAGAGATTTGAAATTCAGATAGAGATAGAGATTTGTTGAGATGTTTTATTTGAGATTTTAGAAATTCAGATATAGATTAGAGATTTTGGATGTTTATTTGAGATTTGAAATTCAGATAGAGATAGAGATTTTTAGAGATGTTTATTTGAGATTTGAAATCAGATAGAGATAGAGATTTGTTAAGAGATGTTTATTTGAGATTTGAAATTCATATAGAGATAGAGATTTTTAGAGATGTTTATTTGAGATTTGAAATTCAGATAGAGATAGAGATTTGTTGAGATGTTTATTTGAAATTTGTAATTCAGATAGGGATAGAGATTTAGATTTGTTGAGATGTTTAATTGAGATTTGGAATTCAGATAGAGATAAGATTTTGTTGAGATGTTTATTTGAGATTTGTTGGAAATTGCAGATAGGAATAAGAATTTTGTGAGATGTTTATTTGAAATTTGTAATTCAGATAGGGATAGAGATTTAGATTTGTTGAGATGTTTAATTGAGATTTGGAATTCAGATACAGATAGAGAGTTTAGAGATGTTTATTTGAGAATTAAAATTCAGATAGAGATAGAGATTATAGAGAATGTTTATTTGCGATTTGTGAAATTCAGATAGAATAGAGATTTTAAGAGATGTTTTTATTTGAGATTTTGAAATTCAGATAGAGATAGAGATTTGTTGAGATGTTTATTTGAGATTTGAAATTCAGATAGGAGATAGAGATTTTGTGAAATGTTTATTTGAGAATTGAAAATTTCAAATAGAGAAAGAGATTTTAGAGTAGTTTATTTGAAATTGAAATTTAAATAGAGATAGAGTTTTAGAGATTTTTATTTGAGATTTGAATTCAGATATAGATATAGATTTGAGGAGATGGTTTATTAGCGAATTGAAATCAGATCGAGATAGAGGAATTTGATGAGATGTTTTTTGAGAATTGAAATTCAGGATAGAGATAGAGATTTGTTTTGAGAAGTTAATTTGAGATTTGAAATTAGTATAGAGATAGAGATTTGTTGAGATGTATATTTGGAG